>QXVZ01025945.1:7962-29393 GCA_008931825.1 Phallusia fumigata
TGTTAGCAATTAGTGTTATGGACTAAAATTTCAAATTTACTGTAACTGTATCAGATTTTACGTCAAATTCAAATATAACACTCTGAACCACATCCTGCATAGCTGTAGTAAATTTGGCAGGATCTTTTTACTTCTCTGCAACTTATAATACTTACATAATCTTGTCTTGTCTGATTTTTACCTTATTTCTGCACCATACAATCCATATTTTGCAAAATTTGAAATATTTCGTTTCAGATCTTAACACTACAACTTGCCAAAAGAGTTTTTTCCCACAAAGTCAACCACAATCTTATACATCTGGTCGATTTCATAAGCATCACAAAAGCTGCTTACCCAAAACAATAACTGTATAGCCTGTTTTGTTTTTTGTTGTTTGTTTGTTTAATATTTTAACCTTATAAGTTGCACATCAACTGTTTTTGTCTACCGCTGTATGTCCCATTGTACCTCTGGTCATTTTCGCAAGCGTCACAAAAGCTGCTCACCCAAAACATTAACTGAATAGCCTGATGTTTTGTTTTTTGTTGCTGTTTGTTTGTTTAATATTTTCACCTTTAAAGGTCCACATCAACTGTTTCTGTCTACAGCTGTATGTCCCATTGTACCAAGCAACTTCGTATTTTGTTTGAATTGCACATAAAGTCATAAAGGGGGATTGTTCAAATAATTCCATGAAGAAAATCAACTTACCCAGCTGTCTTGTCAAACATTGGCGATCGGAGAAGGTAAAGTAGTAAGTTTGCATACCGTCTTTGCAATTCCTTTTCTTCCACTGGATTAAACTTTTTTGTGGATGACTGTTTTTGCTTTTTGAGCAGCATGTGGGAGGAAGTGTCAGTCACCAATGCTGCCACCCACGGAACAAATGAATTTGTACCAAACATGGCAGTTCCCAATACTAGGAACTTGTACATGAAGGAAAACAGCCATTAAAAGTAAATGAATCTCCAAATAGTGGAGGTTCTAAGTTTACCTGATATTTTCACTGTTGTCTGAATTGTTAAAACTAAATTTGTTTACCATACATAAGTCCAAAACGCAACAATGCTCATTACTTAGAAACCTTACACAGTCTGATGAACAAAAACCTTTATTTAGCCAAGTACTTTATTTACCCAAGAACAATCTTTCAAAGCTAGAAGACTTTGTTTAGAAAAGGAGCTACACTCAAACATTTGCTCTTTTAAGAATCATGCCCAACATGGTTTTTAAAAAATGACCTATGCTGACATTTAAACACTCCAGTCTTTTTGCGCCCAGTGTTTCAACTGCTACAGTAGGTTTTGCAGGCAACACAACATAGGAGTAATTTAGGCTACTTGACCCAATAAGATTTCACAAGAACAATACAAAAAGGATACAGTGAACCACAGGCCTTACAGAGTAGAGAAGTTCACCGATGATCTGCGTTCTGTTAAGTACTGTGGGTGGCAAATTCACCATCACTTGGTCATGATGTTCATGTGGTTGGTCACGACTATCCAGAGTTCGAAATTTGTGACCACTGCGTGGACCAACGTAGAATACATTGGACTCTGAAACAAGTATTAAACTGTGTTTTTTTTATGAAACTGTGATTAAATACAGTTTGTTTTGCATGTTATTGTGAAACTTTTAAAGGTAAAAGGACATTTGTATTGAGTTAAAAAAATAAAAAACTTAAACTAAAGCAGCTCTATTAAAACAATATAATATTTATATAATAGCGTCNAGTAACGTCAAAAGCTTGTCATTTGCATCCAGATGTACTAAAATGCATAATTTCTAACCTGTTCAACCATTTCCGGATTTTGCCCCACAAATCCCACGTACGACTGTTTAGCTTTGCTTAATTGTTTGCTAATTTTTGTTGTGGTCGTTTTTAGCATCCTTGAAACCATCCCGGGTTCGCTTTGAGAGTCCATGCCACTTTTAAAACACTGCCGCAAAACCTCCAAACATTACAGAACTTGTTGTTGACCAGAACCAAGGATGTTGTTTGCCGCAATTTTCGCAAACTATCGACAACTTTTCAAGCTCACTAAAAATAGGGTAGGGTTAGTTGTAAATAAACATTTTTCTCACAAGTCATATACTCTGAAGAATTTTTATTGCATGTTCTATAGGATTTGTGCAACGATTTTGTAAGAAAATTTCACTTAACTGCAAAAAATGTAATCTAAAACCACCCCTGACTGAAAAGGGGATTCACCAGCAATATACACCACGTGACAAAAGAGCTTAGTTTTCAGGAATGACGTTTGCCTTTGCCAACAACCAAAACTCGGGTAAGTTACATGTGCTGCGGCTTTCTATGATGATGGCTGTTGACCGTCTTTTTCATTGATGGATTAAGACAATATGAAACTATACAGTCCATTTTGCTAGTTGCTATCAGCCTTATGCAGTACATTTAAACTGTTTATTTGCTTTACACTTTTTCTATGTAAGTACAAATTTGCTTCATTATATTATTTCAGCACTAATTAATAATATTTCAGTTTGATGCTTATGGTGAAAAAACGGGTGTAGGTGTGAAAAAAGTGAGGTTACTGGTAAATAATAAAATCTAAACAAACTTTGTTTTGTTTCAGGTGGTCACTTGTCTTTAAAATGAGTACTAAACAGAAGTTAACATCAGTTGATTTAAGGCCTGATAGAAAGTTGATTGATGTCAACTTTGATTCCTACAANAGTAACGTCAAAAGCTTGTCATTTACATCCAGATGTACAAAAATGCATAATTTCTAACCTGTTCAACCATTTCCGGATTTTGACCCACAAATCCCACGTACGACTGTTTAGCTTTGCTTAATTGTTTGCTAATTTTCGTTGTGGTCGTTTTTAGCATCCTTGAAACCATCCCGGGTTCGCTTTGAGAGTCCATGCCACTTTTAAAACACTGCCGCAAAACCTTCAAACTTTACAGAACTTGTTGTTGACCAAAACCAGGGATGTTGTTTGCCGCAATTTTCGCAAACTATCGACAACTTTTCAAGCTCACTAAAAATAGGGTAAGTTTAGTTGTAAATAAACATTTTTCTCACAAGTCACATACTCTGAAGAATTTTTATTGCATGTTTTATAGAAGCTGTATAACGATTTTGTAAGAAAATTTCACTTGACTGCAAAAAATGTAATCTAAAACCACCCTTGACTGAAAAGGGGATTCACCAGCAATATACACCACGTGACAAAAGAGCTTAGTTTTCAGGAATGACGTTGCCTTTACTAACAACCAAAAATCGGGTAAGTTACATGTGCTGCGGCTTTCTATGATGATGGCTGTTGACCGTCTTTTTCATTGCATCAGATGGATTAAGACAATATGAAACTGTATAGTCCATTTTGCTAGTTGCTATCAGCCTTATGCAGTACATTTAAACTGTTTATTTGCTTTACACATTTTCTATGTAAGTACCAATTTGCTTCATTATATTATTTTAGCACTAATTAATAATATTTTAGTTTGATGCTTATAGTGAAAAAACAGGTGTAGGTGTGAAAAAAGTGAGGTTACTGGTAAATAATAAAATCTAAACAAACTTTGTTTTGTTTCAGGTGGTCACTTGTCTTCAAAATGAGTACTAAACAGAAGTTAACATCAGTTGATTTAAGGCCTGATAGAAAGTTGATTGATGTCAACTTTGATTCCTACAAGTTGTCCTTGTCACCATTGCCATCATTCAAGGCCTCTGTAGACTATGGAATTCACAAAGTCGAAGTGAGTGAAGAACATGCGACATATGAGAAAATACGTTGCCTTACACTGCACAACTATCTTGCCATTGACCCATGGAATTCAGATAGTGTCTACTTTGTAGATGCTCAGGGATGTATAAGGAGATTTTATGTATCTGTCGAAAGCCACATTGAACCTGCTCAAATTGTATTTAATTTGGGTGCCAATATGACAAAATCAGGGCCAAAGTTGCCTCCTTGTATTTTGTTTCCCTCACCACATTTGTGTGTTGCTAGTGACGGCATTGGTTTCTACTATGTTTTGAAGACTGGTGATCGCACTGAAAGAAGTCCTGAAAAGTGGAGTGTGAGTTATAAAGAAGAAAATACTGACCCATGTTTACTTATCCATTCAGTTTTTAGAAATGATAAATCAGACTTTTTGGATTTGTTGCTTTTGAGATTTGAGATACCAACTGCTGAAGATAGCCCAAAATTACTTATTGTTATGGACTGGGTTTGCCTGGAAAAGCTGGAAAACATGGATAAGTTCGATGTTTCTGGGATAAAAACATTTAAAGGGAAGTCTGTACCCAACTATGCTGCAATATCAACAGACTGCTCTGAACTTCATATTGCATCAACATTTCCATTCCAACACATACCAGGTTGGGGGACTGAAGATGAAATTCAGCTCGAAGATGACACTGAAACGAATGAGGAAAAAGATTGCACTGAACCACCATACCGATGGAAACAAACCGCTGAAGATTTAACAGTCATGATTCCACTGCCAGAGGGTGCAAATAAAAGTTGTGTTGTCTACAGTTTGAGCTCATCGAAGTTAAGCATTGCCATTCGTGATTCTACAAGCGGTGATGTTAACACAATTCTAGCTGGGGAAATGTACATGGAGGCAGAGGCTGAAGCTAGCAGCTGGATAATCGAAAATGGCCGCCTGATTGTTACCATTCAGAAAAAAGTTGAAGGACACAATTGGTCAATGGTTATCGAGGGTGATGACCGAGGTGAAATGGAAGTGGACCCTGAAGAAGCTGCAAGGGTTCATGAGCAACTTGCACACCTGACATCGGAAACTTTAAACACTGAAAAATCAGAGGGTGCACTTTTCAACAGTGCCGAAATGGAAGAGTGCGACTCGTATTATGATTCGGAAGCTTCTCTGATGCGCTTCGATGCATCCACAAATGCATTCACTCACTCTGCAAATATCAGCAGTTTAAAGTGGTTGTTTAATTTCACATTGGACCCTAATGAGCCCCCATGCGTGGTTTTCAGGCATGATGTTGATGCTGTCACTTGGCAACCAACAGCTCCAAACCCCTTGAAGGGATCTAACAGGATAATCTGGAAGCATCAAGTCACTTTCAACGCTCTGGGATACGTTCACGCGTCCAAGACAAATTTAAAGTTCTGTGGCGCGGCGCCAGACGCCTCGTACGCGGCGCTTTGCGAATGCCAGCGCCGCATATTTGTTTACAGACAACCCACGACTTTGGCATCGCCTTTGCGCAATCGCAGTTCCGGTGAAGTTGTCCGCAAGGTGTCGCTACAGCAGGTCGCTACTTTGCCGAACAATGACGATGTACGCGGCTTCGCGGTTTCCAACGATCGAATGTATGTTCTCACCGATCGCGAATTTGTTGTCTTTAAAGTTGGAGTTGACGCGGGGGCGTAGAAGTGATACGAATTTGTGGCATTCACCTGATAATTGATGGTATTCACCAAGGGTTTGGCAACCTTTGGCAATAAAAGAGTCATTTAGGCCGCTTATCACCAAATATCGAAACTCCTGGGGGCAACATACATTATTCGATTACTAAACCATGGTCACAAAACATGTTTTTTACTTGATTGCTACAAAGCATTACTTTCATGAACTCAGAATTGTCGTAACCATATTGATTGGAAAATTGTGTCAATCACATTTTTGTTCCTTGGGTTTCGGAAGCCAAACAGAGGGATGAAAGAGTCACGCGCGGTCTGGAGGCGCGGGTTTCCGACTGCTGTAATAACCAACGAGTTTGACATTTTCCAAAATGTACATTTAAAGTGGAGTCTTGTAGAGAAATCTGTTGATTTAAAGCTCCGTTTTATGCAGGCCTAAAACGGTTTGCGAGACAGCATCACCTTGAAAGATAAATTAATAAATCTAAATCAAGTATGGGTCTTGCCAAGAAGACTTCGTATTTTAGAAAATTCCCCAAACGTTGCGACCATAAGAAATTCATTCAAACGTTCTGTCGTGGTTTTTAGTTTGGGCTTGTTACGTCATTATGGTAATTTTGACACTAAATTACGTAACAAGGTCACTGTTTGCCGTTATCTGTATTTTGGTCGTGTTGGGCATTCGATTTGTGCAACAGCTCCGCAAATATATGTATTTAACCGTTATATAAATACGATTGTTTTGCTAGTTGACGAAAAGGTAATAGTCGTAGATTTAAGAAACAACAGTGCTAGTCAGTGTGATGTGTTTTAAATTAAAACCCCTATCAGGAAAAATTAAGAAACATCTACCCCTTAGTGCGCACCAATTAGTGTAAGAAGCAAATTTTAGGGCAAGATAACCAAAGAGCCGCGACTCAAAGTCGGTGGCTACGCCAAAAAAATTCAAGGTACAATTAGTTCAGTTTTTGTTAGGTTATGTGGGCTCCCCTCACTACCTGGGAAAGGAGCACTTCTCCCACCTTGGAATTCCGAAAAATGTTCATTGTTAATTTTATTCGATGAAAAAATCTCCTGATTAAGAAAGTATAAATCCATCCATGTGTGTATGTATGCATGCATTAAGATTACCACCTCCACTTGGAAAATTATCTGCCGGCGGCCATGGTAAGGGAGTTCAACTTAGTTGGTGAAATGGACGAAGGCAAGAAATCTACCAGGCCAGTCAACTGTTAAGCCGACCAGCCTTGCAACAGCTGTTTGGTGGTACGGAAAGCACTCAAACGGCAATTTAGTTAACTTAAAAATAGAGCGCCAAATCTGCTGATTTAAAATAGTGTTATAATTTAGTTAATTGCAGTAAGAATGCTAAGTGTTTCCATGGAATCGAGCCCCAACATGCGTTAGCTTGATAAAAAGTGTCAAGAAAACATGGCGGCACAGTGTATCAATGCAAATGCGGTGTAAACTCGTGTAATAAGAAAATCGTGATATTTGAAACGTTTACTTGTCATCGAAAACAAAATAAGTTTTTTTTTCAAACAAAATATAAAAAAGTTATTCACCTTAAACTGTGTTTACCACACTTCCTTAAACTTTAGCGAACTTTAGGTTTATAACCTAAAATTGCTGCATAAAAAAGGCGCAACGCATTCCACCTATTTGCCCTTATGCGCCAGTGTTCAAGCGTTATTTGACAACAATGGGTTTTTGACGGGTCATAAATACTGTCAAATACAACCCAGCAGTGTCTTGTCAGCAGGTTGCAAGTCTTTTGCACGTTTTTACAACATCAACTTGAGTGACGCCCACTGAATACATCATGATTTTACTGTTTACATGGGGCACAGGGAACTGGCATGCGTAGAAGCCATGGTGTGAAATAAAACTTAACATGAGACAACAGTTTTGTCTGAGCTGTATATTTTGTCTAAACTGGAAGTGAAATAGAAATGAATGTGCTGTTTTACTTTGTATTTTTGCCACATAAGTGCAATGTGTTATGTTACTGTGTCAACAGCCTTCCTGCAATCTGTTTAAAGGCAACTTTTTACACATCAACACATAGGGAAAGAATCTTTAAATAGATGTATTTCCGCTACAAGAAAATAGTCTTATTTTTATTAAATTATGCTGATGTAAAAAATATTGTTTAGTTTTTAGATATGAATATAGTATAAAATAGACCTGAATAAATTTTGATGGAAAAAAAGTGATGGTAAAAAGTGCCACTGGTACATGTTTGTGCCTGGCGGATGAATATCAGCAGTAACATCGATAAGGCACGAGTTCAGCTTTGCGTGCTTTGCTCATTCGCAATAATTATTTCTAAAACGTTGTTGCCAACGTTAGAGTAGGAATAAGTTTGTTGCTGGTTGAATGGCTTCCGTCAACTCTCACGAAACTGAAATGGACCTTAAGAGCGTTCAACAGCAGCTCAAAGCTGACATATTGAAACACCAGGTAAGGTGCATGTAATATTTGTTTTGACCGAACCTTTTTTTGTGGTAGCACAACAGGACAAAAGCCAAACGTAGCACTTCCTGTGCAAGTAATAATTAAAGTTTCGTTTTTGTTTTGGCTGGTTGCATTTTTTAGAAGGTACATTAAAACCATTCTATTTTGTAAAAAGAGACATCAAAACATATTATTTTTTATTTTTTGCTTATATTTTTAAGTGTTTGATGCAAGGTTTATGGTAGTTTTTAAAGACTTCTTCCTCAAACATCCCTATACTTGGTTACGAAAAGCTAAATGAAACTGGGAAGGCTGACATGGCATAGTGCATTGCTTGTAAAATCGTCAGGCGCTTTGAAACGCTTGAGTTCGCACATTTATTTGGACACACAAAACGTATGCTGCGTCTGGTCACGTGATTTTGCCGGCTCGGGATTGTTCGGATTTCTTCGGAAAAATGAAACCATCGGCAATCTCGGCGATAAAAATCTTTAAAATTGCGAAACTGTATCTTGTTGAAACACTATTTACACGTTTGTTGTACTTATTAATATAAAATGTAAAACTTAAGTAACATTTCGTTTGTCAAAACTGTCATATAATTAACCTTAATATCACATGTACAATTGAACAAATTAAAATGGATATTTATTAATTTTAGAATGGGTGCAAATGTCCTAGGAGGTATCAAATACATTTTATTTATTTTTAGGAAATTATGGTTAAATTGAAGAAAACACCACAGGTAAACAAGTTAAAAAAGTTCGCTTTACTTGTTTATTAATGTTTTGTAAACATTTTCATATTTGTAAACAAGCTTTTTCATGACTTTTTGAGGTAGATTATATGGTAATCTGGAATATTTTTATAAAATTGACATAGCAATATTTTAATTCAGGACAAAGTGCTGCTGGTTAATTTAAAAGAAATACAGAAGCACATTGCGGAATTGGGAAGCAAGCAAAAACAACTGAAAAATCAACAACAAAACAATGTTCAAGAAAGCCCAGGTACATTTATGTAACACCCTGAATATAAGCATGTGATTGAACTGTATTTCAGTAGAAAATTGTTTGCATGTGTACACCGATCTTTTTCATTGCAAGATTTTTATTGAGTTACGTTTAGTTTATTTCACTTGGTAAAAATTGATTTCTGTCTGAGGCTAGGGTGGATTTTTAAAAACCTTTGTAGTCTCACTGGAATTTTGTTTAAAGGGCCAGCATGATTTATTTGTCTGTTTTATTGACCTAAACTCTTCTGTTAACTGTTTACCATCTTCCAGTCTAGTCAAATAAAAACTTTTTGTTGTCTCATTTTGGCACAGTTATTACTAATGGAGAAGTGGGCAGCGTTTCGGCAAGAAAATTTGTCAAAATTGCACCAAAGAAGGAAGGCGACCCACTGCAACAAATTATGAGCAGAATTTTGGAAGGAAATAATTCTGGAAGTTTTGTTCCTGTCTCCCAAAAGCAGAACCAAAAGGAAAAAAATGAAAATTGTGTCCAGTCTATTTCCAAAACTACCCCTTCAAGCTCTTTTAGACCTGTAAACTTATCCAAAGGAAATGGTGTTTCAGCTCGAAATAATGGTAGCACACAATCGACAGCAGATGTAAAACTACCGAGTCCCGCTAAAGATGCTCTAAATTTAAGCACCAAATCGAAGCCAGCAATATCAGCCAACAATACTCCATGCAATATCATCATGCATGCCCCAATGAAAATAAAGGTATGAATAAAACAGCACATACAGCTTTATCAGTGCAAACAAATAAAGCTTTTCAAGCCGCTCATAAAGTTTTTTTGTGTGTTGACTTTAAAATCTGTGCTTTTAATTTTTTTGGGAGACAAATTTTATAGGCCATTCTTTGGAAAGCTTTGGAAATGTATAATTTGTTTAGGTCCCAGGCCCTCCAAAAGCAACTACTGCATCTTATGTTCTTCTTGCTGCAAATGTGACAAACACAAAAAGAAATCCAACGGTTTTAAGGTATGCAAACTAGCACCAAATATAGTAAAATGTTTAATTTTCCCTAAAATAATAGCAGGTTGTTCCTTTAACTTTTATTTGCCATATTTTGGGAAGATTGCTAAAATAATTCTTTTAATACCTTTTTGTAGTTGAGCCTTATACTTAATTTTAGGAACAAAAGCTTTTTTCGGACTAGGTTTTAAAAGGACCACTGGGTGGCAGAAATGCTTGTCTTTGGATCTCTTTTTATTGTCTATCCATATGTTTGTACATTGTGGCCAAAAGGAAAAATATCATTGTTTATATTCAACTTTTCAGACTAGTGCAAAAAAGTCAAAATGTTGGAGGTGCTGTCACAATTAATGCAACCCAGGGAAAATTGATGGCTTACCAGCAGAAACCGGTGTTAAGTTCAACTTCCAATAAAGGTGTGATCAGCATAATGTGGTTAACATAAAAATTTATGTGACATGCAAACATTGCGTTCTAATTTTTTGTGAATATATTTGTTGATAAAAAATGTAAAGTTGTGTGAAAACATTTATGCCAAATAATGGAATTGATAAAAACTATGTTTTCACTAAAAAGATGTTTTTATTTGCAGCACATGTTTGGCTAAATGTTACAAACAGTGCAAACAACAAACGACCTCCATCTACAGTCGTTCAAACACTGTCGCAACCGCAAGCAACAAGCACTTTTCATAAGTGTCGAATTCTTGACGGAAAAGTTGTGCCAACGGGGAATCCCCAACCTCCAAGTAAGATTGGTAAATTAATGGTTTCCAATTGTTCTTTTTGGTATTGGTCTTTGTTCCTCTTAAGTTAATGACTTTTTATGGACAAAGATGTACTAGACAATATTTATTTTAGGGCTTATTTCTCCCTAAACAGGCAAATAAAAAATCCGATCAAAAACTGTTAGTAACTTTAGGTTTGTTTTATGTAGGTTTAGGTACTTTAGGTTTGTTTATCTAAATGGAATAAAACCTTGTTTTATTCCATTTAGAGGAGGGTAACGATTTCATTACAGAATAGAAAACATCGAGTGACCATTTGTGTGGAAAACAAATTGAAAAAAAAACTATTTTGTTTTGGCTGATCGTCAAGTTAAAGCCACTACATATCATTGCACTGTATTCAGGCATTGTACAAAGCAACAAGTCAAATCAACTGCCAGTGTTAAGGTCCTCAGCACCCCCTGTTCAGATGACAACTACCTCAGCTAATAATTGTACCAATAAACCAACCGCACAAATCCTGGATCCAATGAACAAGGTTTTTTCATATAGTTTTTGTTTTCTTGGTTGGATTTACCTTTAAAATCTTTACTAACTTGATTTTGTCGAAAAACTCTGAATAAATCATTAGATTATTAATTAATCATTATCATTAGATTACTTCGATTACCTTTGTGTGAATGTAGATTAAAAGTTTAATTTATTTCGCTTTGTGAAAGAAATCATAGAGACACAACAGCACTAAAACAATCACCAATTCAGCCTTAAACAATTAACACACAAAAACGCTGTTCCTTAAACATGTTTTTGACAAGTTTTTTGTGTTAAAGGTTTCCTTTAACAATAACAACAAAACCCGGTTTTCCTTTAAAGCAAGTTTAAACCTGCTCTTGGCAGAAGCTTTATTTCCTTGACGTGTTGGATTTGGTTCCCAAGGAGAAGGCGGACCGGCTGCGCAACAGACGATATGGAAAGCGTCGGTCCGTCGCCCACCCTGTTTATAGTGGCGGCATTTACGTATCCACCACAGGTACAGATTCGTCGAAGCGCATCCTCCCACCCGACCTGCTCGGTTTCGAAGAACTGCCAGTCAAACGCCCGCGAGGTACGTCATTGTGATGACGTAATACTCTCGTGTCAGAAAAATCCTATTTCGGTTCTAACGACCCAGGTCGACCACGTGGTTCGGGAAAGAATTCGAACAGATCAATTTCGTCGCCGTCGGGGGCCGGGGCCGCCACTCTGGTCAACAAAGAAGTTTCAAAGATAATCGAACAAACGCGACCCGATCGACCCAGTACGTCACGTGACTTCGTTACGCGCTCAGTCGAGCAGAAAGGTGTCGATCAAAAGGTTTGTAAGTTAAAATCAAATAAATAAAAGTAATCCAACGGAATTGTAATGAGGCAGGTATCTCGACGATGGACTCATTTTGAGCATTACAGTTGTTGTTCCGCCCACCGAGGATAAAAATGAAACAAACAAACAAACAAACAAATTTGTATCTGTTTAGGGTGATTCCCACGAGGATCACTGTGCAGTTTGCAACGAGACAGGCAAGTTATTGATGTGCGACACTTGTTCACTCGTCTATCACATGAATTGCCTTGATCCTCCTCTCAGAGTTGTGCCCACCGGGATGTGGTATTGCGACACCTGCCGGAAAAAGGTTGGTCCCCGTTGCTCAGTGTTTTTATTTGTATATCGTTGACACAGTTTATATGGGTATGATTTGATCGATGGTTGTAAACCCTTTTTACTTGTAGCCCACAGCTTAAGAGCCCTTGGTAGTTGTTGTCAAATAGCGGTTTGGGCTGGGGTCTTGAATCTCAAATCGGTCTATGTTTTTTTAATTTTTTCTCAATTTTGTGGCTTTAAAAATATTAAATAACTGTATGTTTTCTATTGTTTAGTTCAGCGACAGTTCTGCCGCCCCCAGGTGGCCGGGTTTGATGTCGGTCGTTCATTCGTACCTTGCTTTTGACCGCCAACGCAGTTCGGCGCTAGAGAGCGCCCGACGAAAAGTGGAAAACCTGAAACAGCAAAGATCGAGCAAGCAACACAAAATCAAGACCATGGCATCAGACCTAATAGTGGGTTGTAATTTCAACAAGTCATTCTGGTTGTCGACAGGTTTTGGCGTTGTCACCAGTTTGGCGTATCGTAAATACACATTGCGTAGTCAGAAATTTGCTTCAGGATCAAAGCTTTCTATGTTAACGTTGTTTCATTTTCAGACAAAAGTCACTGCTAAAAATCGGTCTTTAGAACGGAATCGTGACATCATCAATGACCTCACGAAACTGCGGAAAGGGATCGAATCGATTCGGAACAGTTTGAATGAATTCGAATCCTCGAAGGCGGTCAAACTAGAACCGGAATCATGTTGACATTTATTTTTATTTATTTATTTTCTATTTATGTTTGCAGCCGCTGCATTTTCTCCCAGAAAAATCAAACAGAGTTTTGGACTTAAAATTACCACAAGATTCGAAAGAAACCAACCTTGAAAACCATGTTTCTATCATTGGATGACCAACATGCATGTTGTGACGTCATTAATGACGTAACGTCTTTGGGAAAAAAAGTTGTTTGGGTTCTATCATGTCCTAATAGGCTTCTTCACAGACAGCCTTTTTTCTAGTGCCCCTCGACCTTTTTTTGGTAACACTTCTTCCGTTGCTGTGCTGCCTTTGTTCAAAGGCCTTCATTCGTTCTATTCTTAAATTAAAAAATACCGACTGAATGCTTCTAGAAAAAACTTTGTTCAATATTGCTATGAGACCGGACCAATTTTGCTTTCTAACCACAGAAAAATTAACAGTACTTCCTTGCTCTCTGTGACGTCACAGTCATCTTTATGACGCACTAATGCTGTTTAAAATGTCCACTTAGCCTTCAGTTTTAGTGGACTGGGTTAAGTTTTGCCTGGAGAGGAGCTATATAGTTAAATTCGAGGCTCTCCATGTTCAATTTTCGCTTGAAACAAACTGTCTGCTGTAAGAATCGTATCTATGGGTAACGTGGAAGCATCTATTTCCCAATGCAAGCTCGATAAAAGAATTGGCTGCGATTTCATGCCAATTGCCGCAAGATATGGAGTCCAGTTTCGGGACAGCCGCCGAAGAAACTTGCGAAAGACTGTTAAGGCAGCGCGGTTATAAACTGCAACACACACTGGGCGAAGGGGCATATTCTAAGGTACGTTACTTGCCTAACTACAATATTTTTACTCAAGAAAGATCTCCGCAAATACCGAAACTTTCACAAAATAAAACTTCCATTTTCAGTTTCCGTTGCTAATAGTTTCTGCACTTTTACATGTTGTGTTAAGCTTGGTGACAGAAATCATAGCGACACAATAGCACTAGAACAATCACAAAGCCGCATGTAGCTGAGCAACGTTAAAACGTTATGTGGCGCGAAAATAATGGAGGCACAATTGGTTGATCGAAGTAACTCAAGCGGGTTCCCAAACGAGCTTCGTGTAATAAACCGTGACAATGTTTTGTTTTCACTGTTTGATAAAAGTGAAAACTGTACAAAACCATTTTGCATAGCATAGTTTATCATTTTTGCATTTAAAACACTGATACAGTTGACTACACAAAGCAGCCAAGCGTGCACATGGCTATAAACATTTTAAACACCATTTCTGCAATTAAAATAGCTTGAAAATCTACGAAATGCTTTTACTGACGTTCAAACGCAGGTGAAATCGGCCCATTCAACTCGTCTCGGGCGTGACGTTGCGATCAAATGCATAAACTCCCAGCTAGCTCCAAAAGATTTCGTCGAGAAGTTTCTCCCACGTGAGCTGAAGACCTTACCCCTCCTCAGACATTCCAACATAGTCAGGGTCTATGAAATCCTTGAGGTAGATGCAATAGAACACTCTTAGACACGCTATTTGCCATCTTGGCATTTGACTTAAGAGCTAAAAGGGTTGCCAGTGAACTCTAACAAAAGCCCAAATCAGGAATAAAATTTAAGGGCAAATTTAGTAAGAAGACGTTTTTACAGCCCCTTCCCTGTTGTACACTTTATACCTGTTTTAATTTTGTACACATGTTTTGGTAAAACAACCCTTGTTAAAAACGGCCACTTCATAAAATACATATTTATTATTTCGATGTTCTGCCGTCTATTTACNATACCTGTTTTAATTTTGTACACATGTTTTGGTAAAACAACCCTTGTTAAAAACGGCCACTTCATAAAATACATATTTATTATTTCGATGTTCTGCCGTCTATTTACAATCCAGAATGCCCTTGTTTCTGCAGCCACGGCGACCAATGCCCTTCCCAGCCCAAAACCACACGTTACACTGGAAAAATATTAGTGACAATTATTTGCTTAACACCTTGTGTTCCTAAGTAAAATTATTTGCTTAACACCTTGTGTTCCTAAGTAAAATTATTTGCTTAACACCTTGTGTTCCTAAGTACGTTGGTTGGAATATTAACACTGCCTCCAGTGTTTTTTCAAAGAAAGAAATTTAGGAGACATTGTTCTATCTACAGTGGAATCTAACGGCACGTTCCAAATTTGTGAATGCAAAAAATGAAAAATAAATAACATGTGCTTTGCAACGAAGTAGGCGCGTAAGCCAACCAGGCGTCGTTTTGCCACGGAAAAATTAGATGAAGTACTTGTCAAAATTAAACAAACTAATTTAGCCATTTTTTTCCAATCAAAGGCTAGTGATGGATTTGTTTACATTGTAATGGAGGCGGCACGTAACGGGGACATGCTACGATACGTTCAACGCAACGGCGCATTGTCAGAAGCAGAAATTAGAAGATATTTTTGGCAACTTTGTCAAGCCATCAACTACTGCCATCGACACAACATCTGTCACCGGTATAACTTCCGGCTTTGTAAAGTGTAAACTATTTTGTCGCTACAATGATTAAGTGTAATTAACCCGTATATGTCGGGTTGGTGGTTGTAATCAAAACCTGCCCATTTGTGATTTCTATGCTTGATAGTATAAATCTAACCCAGTGGTTTCCAACCTTTTGCATTTTTAAAACTTTCATTACTCCTTTACTAGACAAGAAATGATATAAAAAAATATAACAAGGTTTTGGACCATTGGTCCAACTAATAGGGACTACTGCACTTATCATAAAAAACTTAACTATAAAGTGNACTCCTTTACTAGACAAGAAATGATATAAAAAAATATAACAAGGTTTTGGACCATTGGTCCAACTAATAGGGACTACTGCACTTATCATAAAAAACTTAACTATAAAGTGGAAATTCCTCTTTACTCTTTAATCTTTAAATTCCACCTTGTGGACGGGTTCCTGCCCGGTTGGGATCTAGCTCAAATCCAGGTGGTCGCTCTTACTTATACTGATAAATAGCTTGTAAACATCGCTACAATGGGCTTGACGGTTGACTCATTATGAGTATAACGCATTCAGTCGTTGCTCCGCCCACCGATTTAAAAAAAAAACAAAAAAAAACAAAGTAGCGACGACCAATCCTTGCTTGTTTTACTTCACAGTGACCTCAAATGTGAGAACCTGCTTTTAAACGATGACTACAAACTGCTGCTCACCGATTTTGGCTTTTCCAAACCGATGTCATACGACTCTAGAGGCCACATTTGTCCAAGCATGACCTTCTGTGGGTCAGCGGCGTACGCGGCACCTGAAATAATACAGGGTAGCTCATAACAAATGTTGGCACTGCTGTATTTCCGGACCATTGTCTTTAATGCATATTTCTGTTTTGGGGATTAAGCGGGGATGGCTGTGGCCTGTTTTACAACTGCAAGTGGAGCACAGCACCCTAGAGATGACCATGACAATTCTTGCTGTAACTAATTATCAATGCAAGTTTGAAAGTTATGCAAACGTTTTATCAGGGCCGGATTTTAAAAGAAAATTTTAGCGCGTTTTGACCTCTTTCTCACGCTTCTAACTATTGCTGTTCAAAAAGTCAAGGAGTATCTTTTAATATATTTGTCATGGTCTCAATACTACTGTTTCAATTTACATAGGTCGACCGTACGACCCTCGAATGCATGATATGTGGAGTATGGGAGTTATCCTTTACATTATGTCTTGTGGTCACATGCCCTTCGATGACTCGAATGTCAAGAAAATGCTCAAAGTTCAACTGAGGAACCATCTTAAATTTCCACCCCGTGTCGTTGACAAGCTNTGACGCCGCCGAGTGATGACGTCACTGTAATTTAAATATGTTTTTTGTCCGTAAAATTAAAAAGATATTTGCACTTGAAGGTTTTGCTTTTGTGTAGGAATTGACTAGGTTTAAGCTAGTTCGTCAGCCGACTTTGTGCAGTCAACCGTCACGTTTAAAGTTTGGAGAGCTCGTTTAAAACCCTTACAAATACCAAACATTGCCAACAAAGCTACAAAAACATTTCCATATCGATGCCAATATTGTTGTACATTTGCAAATCCCCCAATAAGTGTCGAATTCTTTAGAATCAGGACTTGTCGGTTATGTCTTTGTCTGTCACATGCATTGCGTTTCGCTTCAGGCTGAAGGCTATAATCCTCTTAAATTGTCAAATACATCCCGTTCCCCGGGTGTTTTTGACGTCTCTAAACTGTTTGAGCAGTATAAATAAAAACAATTTTCCACAATAACTCACATTGCATCAAAATTAGTTTGTGTGCATTCGATAAAACCAGTAGTAATGTAACCCTCATGGTCTAGACCCAGGATTTTAGAATACAACTGCAGATATCCAGTCTATGGATTAAAGTTCTAGAATATACGGTTTATCGGTCACGTGGGTTTCTGTTGTCCGATGAGCTTGACCTTTCGCATTGTGACGTCACAGTCGGCGATAGGTCGAGTTTATCAGGCAGCTGAATACTCGATGAACGACTCTGTGTGAAAGAGTTTAAGAGATTGGGGATTTTTTGTGTAACCCCTTATAGCCCCCTGGGTTAAGGCGAAGGTAATGGAAGGTAGTTGTCCTTATTATCGGACAACCAAGTCCTACTGCAATACAGAACTTTACTAACTTAGACATTGTAAATTTTATACTTTTAGATATTTAATCGTGGTATCCGCTGCGTAGCCTAAGTTCACTTATTTTCCATCCAATACCAACTTCGGATCTACAGGTTTTAACAGATACTGGCAACTTTTAAACAGTTTAAGCATTAAAAGTTTAACGTCGGATGAAAGGGTGTCGGTTTTAAAACAAACAAACAACAACATTTAGTTCAGCTTTTCTAACTTGGCGTTGCCATTCTGAACCGCCAGCTCGCCTTGTGCCAGTAATTCCAACTCATCTCTGTGCTGTGAATTCAGGATAGGTTGCAATTATTGCTACAAGGCAAAGCAATATCGAAGCGGGACAGAATGACTTCTCATTTGTGACATTTAAAACAGAGGTCAGCGCAATGCAGGCTTTTTTGGTTGTCATTATTTTTAGAAACCTTAAAAAAGTTGAAACAAAACCTCCCCACTGATAATATCCGGTGAAACAGCTTTTCCAACCAAGCAATATAATGAACTTTGTTGCATTTATATTAGTTGATTCAGAAAGTAAACAATTATTTGATCGAATTTACTTCCCTGGAATTAGGTGCTACGCGGCGACAGTGCGTTGCCTCTAAGTGGTACGCGACCACACAAGTATGATCTGAAACAGTTTAAAAAGTCTTTTTTCGACTGATGCCGTCACAATGGTATAAGCACTCTTTACTCCTTTAACGTACTCGTTTTTTCCTGTTCGCAAAACATTGTTAGTTTTCGGTATTTGACACTGTATGAAATACGCGAGTAGTAAAAATATCTAGGCTATTTAAAAAGCATCACAAAAGTGACCGGCAGTAGGAAATCATTTGGAATAACGCAAATTGTTTTGTAACAAAAACGTAAATTAACTATAGCGTGGTTCTTATGTTAGATACAAGATTGTTTTCAACTTTTAAAACTTGATGAGATGAAGCGAGTCGATGCATTCACGGAACTTGTTTAGGAACCACCACTCTTTGTATCTGATTGTTTCGATTTTCTTTAATATTCGGATCTGGTGGTGTTTCGCCGGGGTTGAAATTATCGAAAGCAATACGGGCTGAAAGTAATAACATAAAGTTTTCCTAAACAAAACTGCTGCTGATGCGATGCCATCATTGTATTTCAATCAATGTTGACTAAACAGGATTTCAATTCCTTACCCGGGTTTTGAGCTTGCCGTGGGTTCTCCGGTCTCTCCAGAAACTTCTTATGCTTGGCAAATCTCGGAACTTGAGCAAAAAATAATCAAATATTTAACTGTGCGAAAATAGCTTATTTTTGAAACACAAAACGCCTTGACTGGTTACCTGCAACCTGCTCACTAGGGGAGAATTGGAAAAAAACTATAAAAAGGGTAATTTGTTTTGCAGTTACAACTTTATATCGGAACGTCCATCAGTTTACCAAATGGACTTTGATAAATAACACACCTAATTTTTGCATTTGACTGGCACCCAAATATGACAAATTGCCCCTATAGTTTTTCCCCTGGACCCTGAAACCTCTTCATACTAGCTGCAGTTTAAATGAAAACTTGTTGGAAGAATCTTCCGGCTTAAAGATAAAGATGTACAACCTTTTTTTAAATTTAATTGGCGACTTAATGTCATTTATCCGTTTACAATTTGGATTAACTTTCAGTTTTAAATGTTCGCCTAAAATTATTCATGCAAGTATAAACGATACGATATTTGGAAATACTTGCCTGATATTCGAAACCAAGGCTTGGATGATTCAATATAACCTAAACATAAAGTTACCAAAGTTATCAAAGTTATGAAAAGACAACTTGACCGCGGTTCCGCGTGGTTGAACCCAAACCTGGCAGCTAAGAAGCGAGCTTGATTTTTTGACAAAATCTGCCGGATTGTAAAATGATTAAACTAAACTTAATTTAATCCCAACACCATGTTGTAGTAATTGACGATTTGGACGAACGTAACTAATATGTAGGTTTACCCACAAAGCAAAAAGGAACAGTCATAACACGGTAGCAGAACTGAAGATCTAAACCTGTATCGTGTTGCATTACAAAGCTTTGATTAGCTGAGTAGAAACAGTTCACGTCAATATTCTTTCTTTCTCAAACCGATTCACAATTTAGATGGTGACACTCAGGATATGACGGTCACCACGACAGGGAAATAATGGTAACTATGACAGAAGCCTATTTACGGTTGCCAACCGTCCTTTATTTCAAAGGACAATCTTTTATTCAGCTCTATTTGTCCTTGTCCTTTATTGAGGTTGAAAATAACCCTATTTGTCCTTTATTTTCAAATCATTTTGACTTGTGGTTGAATTTCTTAACTGCGACTCGATGGACCAAAGCAAATCTAGCATATTAAACAACAAGGTAATAATGAGGCCCTTCACAAAATTGAGCTGTGGTTTGTTATGAAAGAAATCTTTGTGAGAAAACTTATAACAGTAGTGCCAATATTTTATGTCATCATCAGATCTAAATATTAATTGAAGTATGTTTTCGGGTCGTGACAAAATATCATTAAGTTTTTATGTCCTTTATTGTAGCTTAACAGAGTTGGCAACCCTAAGCCTATCCGTGACTGGCGTTTTACCATCCAAGCTACACAGGCTCGGTGGTATTGCTATAGTCTATGACACCAGATCGTAACGAAAAGTAGCGAAGAGCGCTTGGTTGTAGCGTCGACTTTCTATCACACTTTTTAACGCGCCGTAGAAATGCAATATGTGTGACCTAACGCAGTAAAGATTTTTATGGTAATTGGAAATAAGAAATCTATATTGGTTGTGTACAGCATGGAAAAATTTTGGGTCGTCTGGTATATTTGTGCGAACACTCTTGCACAAATAATCAGTCTTTATTTCTTTTTCACTTAACTTTTTATATAACAAACGTACAAGAGTTTCCACTGTTTATAAGGTTATGGCGCTACTATAAGGTAGTGAAAGTGTTGAAGCAAGCGTTAGTTGCACTAAGGTCGGTTCCTTTCTAGTTGCAACTGATTGTCTGGGTTTCGACCTTCAACTTCATCATCCATTTGCGGTGAATCTTCCGGGGGTCCGTTAGGATCGAAATTGTCAAATGCGATTCGATCTGAAAAAGTCAAAGGTCAATTATTGACTTAAATGTTGGTTTTCCACATCCACAGAGGTTTTTATAAGCTCAAATTTTCTTACCTCGGTTTTGTTGTGGTTGGTTGAAGTTTTGTTGAATTTCTCCGATCTTAGGCGTGACTAAATTAAAAATATATATCTATGACTTGTTTTTGTTTCACCAAATAACAACAGCATTAGACATTTTGTGCAATCGTTATTTCGCATTTATCCCAAATTTGCCTTACAAAACAGTTTCACTAGTTTTTAGAAAAAACGTCTCGATGTTCTTGCCTTCTGGGCTTTCTGCTGTGCAGCAGTCTATATACTCTTCCTCCTGTGAAACAAAAGATAATGTTAATAAACCGAGGGAAATAACTGCAAATTCATGTGAATTACTCTGTTTTGTCTTCTCATTATTGCATGTCAGTTTACCACTGACGATGTTCACTTTCTGATTTGTTGAGGTTATCTATTTTGTTTGGATACATAATAATTTCGCATTTTGGTTGGACATACCTATAGTTCATGGGCCTATAGAAAACAACAAATCAATCACCACCGCAGCTTGCTACAATACTTGAGGATTAAGGTTCTATTACTACATGTATATTTACCCCAAGCGCACGCATACATCTCAATGATATATTTGATTTCGCTGCCATGATATATCTCATTTCCATTTCCTCGTTTGTTAAAACTGTTTAAAATAAAAGTGGTGATAAGATCTTTACAAGCAATTTCTCCTCTTATTTCACAATACCCATCATTAGGTGTTTAAACTAGGGCGCAGCACTGTTTTGCTGAA
>QXVZ01025965.1:0-10085 GCA_008931825.1 Phallusia fumigata
AATAAATTCTTGTCTGGCAATGTGCGGGCGTTGCTAGCACCAGGAGTTGGAACTGGCGAACCAAACAACTTCAACCTTCAGATTTCTGTCAAAAAGCGCCGCAAGATTCTGGAAAATACTCACTGTCACGCATTGTGGAAAAAAACAACTTTAGCTCGAGACTTAGCGCCAGCGTTGCACGGTTGGTTTGTAAGTGTTGCTCTAATGCTTTTGACATGCTTACCGCAAAGGCCACGGCAAAATACAAATAAGTGGACCACAAAGGCAGTAATTGTTTACTTGTCTCAAATTGAAATGATCAGAAATGGCAGATATGGCCGTTGAAGCTACGCAGGTGGAAATTGTTCGTGTTGCGCAACAAGCGACCGATTGCACAACAAACTGTAATACCAGTTAAAATCAAATTAAGATAACCATACCAACACAATTATGGTTTATTCCAAAAATCTTTGCAAAATGGATTTGTAAAGTATTTTTTTTGCATTTTAAACCGGCGGTTTACTGATGATAAAATTCCCATTAAAGCAAATTGGTCTATTGATAGTTTGATTGGGAGGATTTTTATCCATTTAAGTATGATGGATTTAACGAGATGAAATGACACCTGGGACTTGGTGAAACCTGACTCGAATTACACAAGTACGCAAGCCTAAACTCTTAAGCTCCGGCGGCCAAAATAACTGAACCGTATATTTATGTGATAAGGCGAACATTCGGCAGTAGGACGAACCGCTTGTTTCAGCTGAATGTCATTATGCGCACCCAAAGACGCTGCCGTGGAAGGCACCCCTTCACATCCAACACGTTCCCTAATTTGGCTTTCCGGCAAAATATAGGTAATGATCTACTGTTGTCCCCCCAATTTAATTTTATGTTAGACGCAATGTTAAACGACACATGCCAACTAAATTAAAAATAGACAAAAAAATATTTGTAGCAATATTAGGAGCTCGCGTATTTGACCTACTAAGCACACCGTTGTTGGCAATTTTTAAAGCAGTGTTTCAAACAAAACGCTTTACTTAAAAAAACATAAAATTACCCCCCTTTTTCAGCCGGCTACGCTATTGTGCACACGTCCTGATTGTCAAATCTATTTTTTTATAATACCAAACGTACGAAAAATATAGGGACTATATTTGTTATATAGTGTAAAATTTTGCCGCCCTTAAAAGCGCGTGCAACTTTTTACTGACGGGTGGAGAAGCCAAATAAACAACATGCGCTGATACACTGACAGCTATGCAAATTCTAAAAATAACCCGTTTTGGCGAAAAAATACCAAATAAGTGAGTCCACTGTCGCGCCCTGGCCTTATTAACCAGATAAAATTCCCCCTTTTTGGCCATTTTATCATGACATTGAGAAGTAAATGACATGTTTTGTAGCGTACTTTGATAAAATAAGTGCAATGTTGATTTAAATTTTATGTCTGATTCATTTAATTATCCAGGTCACGACATCAATATGTATAAACCGTTATTCTCCTACAAAGCATAAAAACGCAAAAGTTTTGGTTGTGAAGAGAAACGAATCGGAAAATGTCACGTTATTTAAAACGCACCAAAAATATCCACACCCTATACTTTGCATTGGGCCGTGGAATAAACTTACTCGAGCGAAAACCGTTACCGCTCAAAGCTGTGCCGCCAATATTTATCAAAACAACAGGCTTAGAATAAAACCATGGTCCATATTTGGCTTCTTTTTTGTGGCATTATAAAAGTTAGCGAAAGTTAAGCAAAATTTGTCAATGCCTTTTCTCATTGCCTTTAAATTTTGAAGTGAACTGGGGAGCCTGTTAGAAATTAACCTAAGAGTTTTAAATTTGACTTTTAAATTCGCAAATTATTCTAATGTAATAGTCTTGCTAGTCATTTGCTTATCATCCTTTTTTGAAGGTGTGCAAAAACAAATGTGGGAATAAACCAGTTTTTAGCAGTTTCTTTTGTTTTCGAAATGGATTGTGAGTGTGCATCACCACCAATGGCCGTTACGCAACAAAGAAAATATCTAAGCTCACCAGTTTCATAACTGCCGTGAAGTGTATCGTCTTAAACGCTGATCCATTTAGATGTTCAAAACTGTATTTAAAGAAGCTTTCATGATTGCGAAAAATGGCTGTACCGCAACCGAACTGTGACACATGCCACGACGGTGTGAATAATGCAGGCCGCTTATTCAACTGATGTTACTAATCTTATGCAACAACGACATGAAACGCACCACCAACTTTGTTGAACTTATTTTTGCGGGTTTCTGTCTTCAAATTTACAAAGGTTATAAATTGACACCCGTTATTTTTATGGTTTGGGTTTTTTTTGGATTGGGGAGGAGAAAACCTCTCTTATTGGAGAGGAGAAAACCCCAAAACCCAGCCATCCATTATGTCGTAACAACTCATGCGAAACAGCCATTGAAGGAAAAAGGCAGCAGCCATATAAAACCGGGGCGTGTGTCAAATCGCGGCTGTTGAGAGCGAGGTTTGCTGTGTGGTTGGAGAATAAGTGGCGCGCAACTTAGATGTGTTTTTGAGAATACTCATTTGAAATAATCAAGTGGATGACATGTTCTTTGAAACAAACGCCTTTGGGCCTGAGTTGCTTCACACTAGCGTTTTGTTTACGTCGAAAGGAGCGTGTCGCTTTGTTGCGATTTGGACTGCTGCTTCTGACCGATTAACTAACCGATATTTTGTTATTTTTACAGATACATTTATCTTAAAATCGACTTGATTCAAAATCGTGAAACAACTTTTATCAAAAAACATGCTGCAAAGAATGGAAAGCGAAGAGTGCGAAGACTGGCAAGGTGCTGTCAATCACTACACAAAAATAAAACCCCACCGTGGGCGCAGTAACATCTTTATCATACTGCTTATGGGTGTGCTAGCTGTTCTCATGATGGCGTTTGTGTCGCGTCCAAAAAGCCGACGGTGAACGACGCAACACGGAATGGCAACACTTGATGATGAACGCTGACCACATAATATTGGGTGCAAAAAAGGAGGAGGGTTACGGTGCTTGGACGGCCAAAGGCGGAAAATTGAATGGATTTTTATACACATAGATACCACTGTGTAAAACTTTTTTTATTGGTGCAAACACGTTTTATTGGAATCAGTAAATGTATGCAGTGCAGATTTTTTATGTTTTTATTTCTACGATTCTATGATTGACTTCTGGTATTCGTTTTATTTTTGTAGCGCTGCAATAAACATTATTGCCAAACTTAGAAATACTTACTCTTTTGTTTCAAAATGTAGCTTAGATTTCACTTTCGACTGAACAAAAACAAATTACCAGCTAAATACTCCATTTTGCAACAACAAACAAACGTAGTCCATAATCGGTTCAAGCGAATCTCAATTTCAGGAGTCACTTTCGGTTTGCCAGTCTATAATGTGAAATGCACTTTACGCACTTCCGGGATCATTTGGAAGTTGCAGTCAACGGTAATACAGACCCGCGATTCCTCTTTATACGAAACTTAAAAGTTCCAAATACGAGTAAGGGAATCAGTATAAAGCTCGGTACAAAGTCTGAATCACGTGAAGGACTGATGATCAGCACCAAACGGGAAAGGCGGAAACTTGGTGATGGCACTTCCTTATTGCATCAGGGGAAAGTGGTGATTATGATCATCTAAAACTGATGCCAAAGGCGATTAAACTACCGTGTTACTTGCTGGTCGAAAGACACCAATACCCCGAATGCACCACGCTGTGCTTTACCGACTCCTGGGTTACATGATGCCCTAAACATGTGTAGCTCATGAGCGGCTGTCTCCATCGCGCACTACCTCGCGGCTTGGAATGCGAATTTGACGACAAGAGTCCATATTAAACAAAACGTTGCCGACACTTTTGCGTGTTTGGTACAGGAGATTCCACAGGGGCCTTAGCTGTTTAAACAGCAAAAATGACCAGGCCTTTGTAGTAACACTAATTTAAATTGAAACAGTATTAAACTACAGCTAGTCCAAAATCTACCGTATCATTATTTTGCCGTAATTTGCTAGAATGATGTCATTTAATATTGAACAAAAATTTGTGTTAATCAAACAAACTTTTATTTACAGAAGAAAAATCGTGTTTTTAAAAATACACTTCAGTTTGAATTCGACAGTGGAGTAACCTTTCCTACTATGACATGTACTTGAGTTGAGTTGAGTGTTTCTCGCTTGGTAGATATCATAGCGACACAATGACACTTAAACAATCCAAAGCCAGAGATAGCTGCACAACGTTACAACGTTATGGGGCGTGAAACTACAGAAGGGCGCGATGGTGGTCGAGGTCATTACATCATTTTGACCTTGATCCACCAATTATGCCCTTAACATGTTTGCGCCTCATAACGATTTACGTTGCACAGCTATTTCCGGCCTGGTGATTGATTTCGTGCTATTGTGTCGCTATTTTTTCTTTCACCGAGCGAAATCAACTCAACTCAACTCAACTCAACCCATATTTGCTCAAACAACTGCTACTCTGCAAACTCGTGCAGGCAGCTGTGTTCACATTACTTAAAATAACATTTTGAAAGCCCATCCTGATCCCTCAATATCCTTTGTTTAAAAATTTGTTTAAACACTGTTGCACCCAGCTGGAATATATAAGTATATTTTTCACGGGGTTTAAGCCCGGGACGNTGCTTTACCGACTCCTGGGTTACATGATGCACTAAACATGCGTAGCTCATGAGCCGCTGTCTCCATCGCGCACTACCTCGCGGCTTGGGAATTTGACGACAAGAGCCATATTAAACAAAACGTTGCCGACACTTTTGCGTGTTTGGTACAGGAGATTCCACAGGGGCCTTAGCTGTTTAAACAGCAAAAATGACCAGGTCTTTGTAGTAACACTAATTTAAATTGAAACAGTATTAAACTACAGCTAGTCCAAAATCTACCGTATCATTATTTTGCCGTAATTTGCTAGAATGATGTCATTTAATATTGAACAAAAATTTGTGATAATCAAACAAACTTTTATTACAGAAGAAAAATCGTGTTTTTAAAAATACACTTCAGTTTGAATTCGACAGTGGAGTAATCTTTCCTACTATGACATGTACTTGAGTTGAGTTGAGTGTTCCTCGCTTGGTGAAAGAAATCCTAGCGACACAATGACACTTAAACAATCCAAAGCCAGAGATAGCTGCACAACGTTACAACGTTATGGGGCGTGAAACTACAGAAGGGCGCGATGGTGGTCGAGGTCATTACATCATTTTGACCTTGATCCACCAATTATGCCCTTAACATGTTTGCGCCTCATAACGTTTTAACGTTGCGCAGCTATTTCCGGCCTGGTGATTGATTTCGTGCTATTGTGTCGCTATTTTTTCTTTCACCGAGCGAAATCAAATCAACTCAACTCAACACAACCCATATTTGCTCAAACAACTGCTACTCTGCAAACTCGTGCAGGCAGCTGTGTTCACATTACTTAAAATAACATTTTAAAAGCCCATCCTGATCCCTCAATATCCTTTGTATAAAAATTTGTATAAACACTGTTGCACCCAGCTGGAATATATAAGTATATTTTTCACGGGGTTTAAGCCCGGGACGATTCCGATAACGAATCCCGATCCGTTTTTTACGTTTGTATATGGGTCGAGCACCTCAGCCCATTCGACCAAGCGCTTGCCCATCAACATATTATCAACCAAAACAGTATTTCTTTGAACAAGAACGACACGTAGTGGCAATCTATTGTCTTGTTCATTAACCACAGCAGGGCGCCACATACGATTGCCCAGTCGATCCGTCCAAGGCGCTCGATCCATATTCAGAAATAAAAAACCTGATCGGGATTAGTTCTCGGGATCGTNACTCTGCAAACTCGTGCAGGCAGCTGTGTTCACATTACTTAAAATAACATTTTAAAAGCCCATCCTGATCCCTCAATATCCTTTGTATAAAAATTTGTATAAACACTGTTGCACCCAGCTGGAATATATAAGTATATTTTTCACGGGGTTTAAGCCCGGGACGATTCCGATAACGAATCCCGATCCGTTTTTTACGTTTGTATATGGGTCGAGCACCTCAGCCCATTCGACCAAGCGCTTGCCCATCAACATATTATCAACCAAAACAGTATTTCTTTGAACAAGAACGACACGTAGTGGCAATCTATTGTCTTGTTCATTAACCACAGCAGGGCGCCACATACGATTGCCCAGTCGATCCGTCCAAGGCGCTCGATCCATATTCAGAAATAAAAAACCTGATCGGGATTAGTTCTCGGGATCGTCCTGGGTTCGAACCCCGTGAAAAAAAGAATGTCATTTTATATGCAAGTAGAGAGGCTTGCATGTCTTCCTACAGCCAGCACGATAGTGCTTTTACTTGGTTTTGTATTCTGTATATTGCAGGCACTATTATCATGTGAATAAAATCGTGGCCGATTCACATTGAGTTGTTGTGCGAAAATCGGAAATGCGTTATTCCTTCAAAACTTATTGCTCGACTACTTACTTGGTAATAATAACAAACTTTTAATCAATTTTTAGGCACATACCACAACTTTAATGTACGCGATGCATCAAGTGCTATTGGCCAGGAAGTTCATATTTCTCTACGTGTAGAGATTTGTAGTGACCGCGATATGCGATGTGTCGAAATATGTTGTCCATGTTACTTTGCATTTCGTTTCAATGTTACGACACACCATTTTTGTTTTCGTCGGTTCCAGTCATAACCACATTTGGCCCGGTACACTTACTTACTTTTTCATTGCGTTTTATACTATACTGGGAAACTTAGTGTGCAACTGCGCCAACTCTTTATACAGAACGGTTTAAAGTCGTTGTCGTTCTAATTGTCCATCCATCAAATTTATTTTGACATCTAGTATAAGTAACTGAAAGACGGGTTATGTTTTTATTTATCTCACCTCTGACAGCAGCATAATTATGTAAACGTCACGTTCACTTTTTAACTTATTTATCTTGGCCTCGAAATGTTATATAAGCCGTGCCCTTTCTACATCAAATCAGTAAAAAACAGAACCAGATTAGCTCTGAATATTGTTTTTGTTCAGAGCATTTGTATTCGTTAACTCGCCGTGTTGTTATCGTAACATTGTTTCGTGAATTATAATTTAAGGGTTAAGTTTTGTGCCGTAGACTTTTGTTAGCAACAGAAGTTATATTGTTTAATTTAGAGTCAGATATCAAAGTGTTTCCTTTTGTGCTGTCGGTCAGTATCAGATCAAAGGTAACATTCGCAATCCGCTAACGCACAGCGGTAGTTTTACGTACGTGCACAACCGGTTGGCAACTTGAGAATCTGAAAGGAGGTTTATGCATTGTTTTTGAGTTATGGCTTTGTTAATGTGTGTTTTTTTCTGTGTGCCTTTAGCAGTATCATTGCGGTGCAGTTAAACAGCATTCTGCCAAATCCATATTTGCAAACATATTGTATTTTTGTTCAGGTATTGACATTCCTCCGATGTAAAAACTATGAATACACCGACTACACAACTTTACAAAGTACGATGGCTTATAGCTGCACCTTATACCCAGTATATTTTAATCGATACGACAAACTGTCCTTTGCGCTAGAGGCAACATCGCCTCACACAAGAAACCAATGATCTTACAAATTTTTACAGCACTTGCCAGGTTTGTTGTTCAGCAATGTGACATGCCGATTAAACAATAATCTAATCCTGGCCAGTTGTTGGACAGAGGTTTCCCTTTGTGAAGTACTGTGTAACATGTTTTTTTTTTCCTGATTGTTTGTAACTGTAATTTGTTTACTGCCACACGGGGACAATTGTTGAACATAATTCCTGCCGAAAATCGGTTCGATGTGAAATAAATGTTATTGATGCCCCGATATATCGATGGTTCGGATTTGGAATTTACGTACATCACCGTCGTGAGGGCGAGCGCGGTTTTGATTTGTAGTTGTTGTCAACAGCTTTAGTTTTCCAGGAACGAGCAAACGTAAGCAGCATGGACGGAAAAGTGAAACAAACGCTGACATGTGTATGCTGCTTGCATAAATTTTCTTGAAAACTTGGGAAGGGGTTACCTGAGAACTTTGCTGTGTGTTTCCAGTTAGCTGACATTTTTTGACAACTATTGTATTAACACAAAAAACTTAAGTGCTAAACGGACTTAATGTCTTAAAAAGCTTTACAAAATAAATTTTGGTGCCAACGTGTATCTGAAATAGGTGTTAAATATATATATTTAGAAAGGCAAACCGCTAGTCTAATTTTAACCTTTTTTGTCGACTGCGCTACCCTAAATCAGCACATCTTTGTTTGGTTTGGAAATCGCAAGGAAAATTTTGGAATTCAATTACAAAGGTAGTGTGCGAGCGCAACAATTAATGACCTTTCGTAATTACAATGTTAGTAAATGAGTAATTACATTGTTAGTAAATTATGTTAGTCACAACGTTAATTGCATTCCTCGTTGGACAACGAAACATTTTATTGGAAGCTTTTTACAAGTATGGAGTTGATGAAATGGGTCACGCATTTTTACACACAGTACCATTCTAACAATAAAAAATGACAATGAGATTTCTCGTAAAACAAGTATTATGTGTTATAACAAGTATTGTTTACTAAAAAACAACTAGCAAACTCCTTTTTTCGATTTGTTTGTGTTAACAACCCAAAAGCCGACAAGCAGAAGACATTTATTAATGAGGTTATAAAGGCAAATGTCGCATATGTAAATTTCATGGCAGCAATACACAGGCTCGTGACAATCCGATGGAAACAATAGTTTGTCATTTAACAAACACCCCCAACCACTCTCATTGAGTCGTAGAAGTAATTGTAACGGTTTGCCCAAATTGGGGCGCGAAAATACAGTAAGGGCGCGATAGTCGATCGAGGTAGAAGGCGCTGCAGCTACACCGCCATTACATCACACTTGCTCAAACAACGACTACTCTGCAAACTCGTGCAGCACAAGGCAGCTGTGTTCACATTGCTTAAACTAACATTTTAAAAGCCTATCCTTATCTCTTAAGATCCTCAACTTTAAACTAAAACTTTGTCTAAACACTGTTGCACCCAGCTAGAATAAATGAATACACATTTTGTGGGTTTAAGCCAGGGACGATCCCGAGAACGAATCCCGATCAGGTTTTTATGTCTGTTTATGGGTCGAACGCCTCAGTCCATTCGACCAATTATCAACCAACACAGTATTTTTTGATCACAAACGACACGTAGTGGCAATCTATTGCCCAGTTCATTAACCGCAGCAGGGCGCCACATACGATTGCCCAGTCGTGGCTGCCATCCGTTTTCAACATTTTATATGCGAGTTGAGGCAGCTTGCGTGTCTTCCTACGGCCAACACGATAGTGATTTTACTTGGTTTTGTATTCTGTATCGCAGACACTATTATCATGTGAATAAAAATCGTGGCTGATTCACATTGAGTTGTTGTGCGAAAATCGGAAATGCGTTATTCCTTTAAAACTTGTTGCTCGACTGAAATACTTGGTAATGATAACAAACTTTTCATGATTTTGAGGCACATACCACAATTTTAACGTACGATGCATGAAGTGCTATTGGCCAGGAAGTTCATATTTTTTTGAGATCAAAGGTATCATTCGCAATCCGCTAACGCACAGCAGTAGGTTTACGTACGTGCACAACCGGTTGGCAAGTTTAGAATCAAGAAGGAGTTGTATACATTGTTATTGAGGTATGGTCAGTGCGTGTTTTAAGGGATGTAATATCATTGCGTAAACCATCAAGAAAATCAGTCGTCGCACGGTTCGCAACACTCATTGCAGTTAAACAGCATTCTGTCTAATCAATGATATGCTTGCAAACCCATTGTTTTTTGTTCAGGTTTGTAATTACTTTGCGTTAAATGTGAAAAACTATGAACTCATCAACTACACAACTCTACAAAGTTCGATGGCTTATAGCTATCGCACTGACCCTGGTGCAAATTTCCACTGTCGCTAACATTTCATGCGGTATCATCAACGATGTATACGTGGAATATTTTAACATAACTTACCAAGAAGTGGATTTTATGTACTTGGGGCGGTACATGGGTTCAATCCCAGCGTGCCCACTACTT
>QXVZ01025977.1:0-23454 GCA_008931825.1 Phallusia fumigata
CGGCCAATGGAGGTCGTTATTGAGCACGGGCTTAAAATCCTGGCCACTCATTTTGGCCTCAGCAACCATGGGACTGTCCCCCCACTCCGTCCAATACATCATACTAAAAACAAAATTTGTTTGATGTATCTTAAAACATTTCCCCTTGTGCGGGATTTGAACACCCAACCCTGCGAACACTTTTTTGCTTTTATTTGTTTCATTTTTATCCTCGGTGGGCGGAACAACGCCTGAATGCGTTATGCGTTGCGTTCACCATCGAGCTACTTGGCTCGTTGCAGTTTCGTTAGCTATTTTTTTCGATTTATTTTAAGTTGGTAACTTAAATTTGGGTCAACTCACCGGGTTTCACTGAGTTGGAGTATTACCGCTTAAGTTTCTTCTTCAGGGAAACATAAGCGACCAACATTAACACATTTTTAAGGTTATCAATTTGACCTACCCAGCCTTCGGGTTTAGAACGATCGCTCTCGGCTTGTCGAGCTGATCTAGAACTGTTGCGTGTCGTCTTGTTCTCAGATGCATCACTTCGATCGTTCCCTTCAACACATCTGTCCAGTAGAGCAGGCGATGCACTGGGTCTATTGCCATCCCGTCCACCTGACCTGAGTATTAAATATTTCAAATTATTGTGTTTTCATTTTTTGTAGTTGCGCTTGGTAAGATTTTGTTCTGAATCTGCCCGTTATATAGCTATTAATTTTATTGCCTTTCTGGAAGTTTAAATGATTGTCTTTATTTGATTGTAGAAATGCTGTTAAAGTTACATCCCAACACAAGGTACTGAGGAGGGATTAGAACCAACAACCTTGTGAGTATAAAAGCGATTTCGCAACGACTTGGCCATGTCAACAACTATGTGTCTTTATTTCTAGTTGATTTGCCTTTGCAATGATTACTGAGCAATTAGGACAGGCAGTATAAAAAGTCAGAAAATTTTCAAACATGATCAGCAGATGATAAAAAAACTATTACTGCCACCTGGTGATCTATTTGCTAAAATACAAAAACATTCTTAACAACTCCAAGCACCAACCTATATTTCTGTAAATTGTTTCGATGCTGTCCGGACCATTTCCGTCCAAGGGTTTCCGGTTCAGTCGTTGTCTCCCATTGTCCACCCAATATATATAGCTGGTCAGTGGGTCATAGGTCACAGCCACGATGTCGCTAAGTTGGTCAAAGGTCTGGACCACCGCGTATTGCTGTCTGTTGTCATCCGGGATCAAACTCTTCATCATGATGCGGTTTCCATCGGCAACCAGGATGAAGGACTCCGGAGCTGAACGGATTAAAATTACTTATTTATATTTTGACAGCAATGGCGCCAGACACTGGAATTATACGTGATAAATTTACTGAAATGCATTCGACAATTTCTAACATCATTATCCGTATAACGGCAGAAATAAAACATGCAAACAAAGAATTATTGTCCTTTTTGTCATCACATTAAGTAACATGTCAATGGCAACAATACGTTTTTTTTTGTAGGTTTTTTTATTCTGTCATTCTATTGGAATAAGATTCTAATAAAGTCAGTATCAAGGAAAAACATACATACATGTAATATTCAAACGATAAACACCATCAGATTTATTAAACAACAATAAGACGTTATGAGACGGGGAAATAATAAGGGCACACTTGGTGGATTAAGGTTTAATAAAAGCAGGAATCAAATACGACGACAGTTAAACTTACGGACACAATTCCAGTTGTTACTTTCCGACTGAACAGTTCCGCTCTCATCCGAACAAAGACACATGTAGTCGACCTCATCCGACGAAACACAGATATCACTGCAGTTGTTGCCATTAACACAAGCCGACACCACTGCGAAAAACAATCGAACATTAGCAACACAAGACAACAACTCAACTCGCTGGTGAATATTGAGCTTCTTATCATTATACACTGGTGATGACGACAGCGATTGTTTGCGCCGACTCAACAGAATTGTGGATTTCTAACATACAAGATTACTTTGGGCCCCATGAGACAACTAGAAAACCTAAAATGCGCAATATAATCACCACGTGCCGTAAGGGGTTTCAACAAGCATGTGATGCAGTGCAGAGAAAAAACGGAGATGGCCGAGAAGCTACTTAATGCAAAGTTACGAGAGCAGAGCGCCATCTACCGGACACAGATAAGCATGGTAGGAAGCAAACGTTTCAACCATTTGTCACAAAACCGCACAACCTACAAACTAAGTAATCAATCTAACACCATGACATCGCACTTACGATTTTGTGGTGTGTTGATTGTGGCATATTTCAATCCAGTTGGTCGGCGGATTCCGACAATGAACTCGCTCGCTCCCCCCGATATCACGTCGTTCTCATATATTCCTCCCAAATCCCAATCGGTCAAGTAAATCTTGTCAGGACTCATTGTCAGACCGAACGGAAGCTGAAATAAAGAGCTGGGTAAGTGTGCGTCATTTCCGTTCTTCCGCAGCAACGCAAGCAAATTGATTTTTTCTTTTTCTTGATTTTATATTTTTCTTTTCTTAAGTTTGACGTAGGGATGTAAAAACAACAAAGTTGTCGCTAACATTCGCCCTAAATTACTGCGATTAAACTTGGCGTATTATCTGACAATTACCTACAGACAATTTTGAGTATTTAAATATATTTTTTGGCCACTGAAATAAAAACTTTTTTATATCGGGCTAAATGGCCAAAGAGGAGAGTAATTATAATGAGCAGTATTTGGCCTTCTAACAGATAATACGATCATGGGCGATCGCTGTTTTTCCCAAGTTAAGTTCTCATTTTGACTCATTTCGTTTTCCAATCTCTGTCTGGCATATCGACTAAATAAAACCAATTCAATGTTGCCCAATTCGGTATTACTTTGTACGGTTAAACCAAATTACCTCCATTTGGACAGAATCCATTTCCAGCTCTTCGGAATATTCCAAAATGACGTCATACCGTATCAGTTTCGGGGAACCCCGGTAGATGATGGTGCCGTTCGACTGAACAATGGAGCTTTTCCGCATGGAGTCGGTGATGTAGAGATATTGGTTGTGGAAGGCCAAGCCGTTCGGATTTTCGACCGCGATGTCAAGTTTGACCGGGTTCTGACCGTCGAGATCGAGGCGGATAACTTTCGGGTCTGTTCCCCAGTCGGATACGTATAAGTCCCTGAAAAATGACATGTTTAAGTTGCCAATAAAAGTGGGTGTATAAGATAATTGGATTCATTGTTGTTACAAGGACATTCCTAAAAAAATAACTTACACAAATGAAAAAGTATTTGTATATTTTTTTAGTGTTAGATCTTTTAGTTCTGGTTTTTTCTTTTTTATAGTTTTTCGTCGTTAAGAGTTGATATATTGTAACCAATATATGAAAAACAAAAAAGAACTTAAACTATAATTAAGAAAAACAAATAGGTCAAGTAATTCTGGACGAAAAAAAGTTTTTCAAAATCCTTACCCGCTATGTGGGTTGATCACAAGGTCACGTGGTTTATCAAATCCGGTGGAAGCTAGAATCTTCCTCCTGTAAGGATCAGCGAGATCAACCATCTCAATGCGGTGGAATGGAGAATTACCAATCTCAGTTCCAATGTTGGTGAAATACAAATGCCGATTCAGCCAATCGATGCACAAACCTGGTTGTAACACATGGAAATAATTAAAAGTGTTGATGCTCATTAAAAGTAAAAACATGTAACTTAACATAACCAAAACGTTATAATGTTTAGTAATGAGAGGACAAGAAATGTAGAGTATCCTGCGGGGAAAATGTGGATTGGGTAGATTGCTGTCACTTCTACTTTATTCGGCGTTGCGATTATTAACGCAAAAGTTTCAGATCCAAGGATTCAAAAACCTCACTGTGACAAGTATGGCTAACACTAGAGGGCGTTACGGATTTAGCATACCTGTGCAACACTTGGCATAGTTTGCGTGTTGACTGTAATGTTCAGGTGAATAAAACTTTGTAATATAACAGACTATACGTGTAAATTTGACATTTTGTTCGGCTGTGATTATAATTGTGGAAATTGCACAACTGAAATTCACCGAAAAATAAACTGCAGTTGCAGATACTTTTATGAATTTAATTTATTTCAGTTTANTGCAATGACAAGTCCAGTGTTAGATGGACAAGCACATCGATATTCGTTGAATGAAGTTGGGAGGCAGATATGACTGCAGTAGCGTTGGTCGGACCAACACAAGTTCGAATCTGGAAAGGAAAAGAATGATTAGAAACAAAAACGAAAATCTGGTCACACAATTCGCGGTTTCAGATGGTCTCAATTTAAACACACAAGTCAAAACATTCCTGGTGATGACAACAGCGTTTGTCAAAATGTAGAAAATGTTTTACACACAAGTACTGACTTGTATCTTCTTATTAAAAAAAGAAATTAGGCACTTTTTAATCACATTAATTTTGTGCAATACTGATTTCGCAAACACAGTCTAAAAACCGGATTTTAAAAAAGCTTTCTTTCTTGACAAAACTGTGACAAATATACATCGAAACTTACCTGCAGATACTCGAAGTTCTTGTTCCTTTTTATTTACAATCGTTATTCCCATCGGCGTTTTACCAAGACCCGAAGCCGCCCGAGCCAGACCGCTACCAGCAGTGCTGACCGAATAAATCGAACTTTTGTTCCAGACACTAAAAACAAAAACAGTTCAATAAAAATAAGAAAAAAAACTAATTTCTCTACTGAAAACAAGGTTCGTGTCCGTTAAATTTTACCAGAAAGTTAATTTTGGGGATGACTTTTTTATTTTTTTCTAAAAAGCTTTTGGCTTTTGGTTTCTTTTAGATATGGTTTTCCAATATAGCTAGTGAAAAACTGCATGGAAATTTGCATTCTTAGGAAAACGAGTTTCACCAAAAATCTGAAGACATTTTGCCCCAAGGTGAATACTTACCCAAAGTAAAGACGACCATCGAACAATGAAAGGCCGAATGCCGGATACTTAAACGAAATCTCGTAGTCAATAACAGTTTTGCGAGCAGAACCATCAAAATCACAACTTTCTATGCTCTTCGTGAACCCGTCAATCCAATATATTCGCCTGAGAAAACATAAATTCTGCTTACTGGTGTGTGTCATTGGACCAAACGTACACTAACGATAAACACTTCTTGGCTGAGTTTTTGAAAAGTAACTCAAGAGGTTTTGTTGATTTGTTTACCACCTTTATTTGCAGTCTGTTTTAAACGACGTTCTCGTATGTACATCAAAATATGTCAGGCCCGATCATAACTGTTATTGATTGCTTGATTTGATCCTATTTATAACTTAACGAATTTTTGCAAATCTAGCGGTCACACATGGATAAAAACATTTAAACTTTAATTCCAATAGTAAAACAAAAAATATTACACTTTGTTATTACATGAATACTGTAGACACATAGAATTTCGCTTTAGATTTTTGCCGCAAATTTATTCGGACAAGTAGAAATGTGAACCCGGTGACTGAAGTTTACCTTTGTACACGATCTGCGACAACTTCGTTCGGCCAGACAAGATGACGAACGATTGTTGTCGGTTCACTTCCATCCATCCAAGCACGTTCAATCGTCCCCTTGGTTTGGTCGCTCCAAAACATTATCCTATGAAAATTAAACATATGTACTTAATGATTTGTTCCTAAAATGGGCGCCGTTGTGTTTGGATTAAATATGTATTAGTATCAACCCTGGATTGTTAGATCGTATAAGTAAACTTAACAAAGAAACCGACGAGTAAAATGTTTTTGTCCAAACTACAGCCGCAACGATTTTCTATTTTTATAATTTATTGTCAGATTCGCTTTAAAAATTTGCCGACGTGACTTTAATAAGAGGCCAGTACTGTGTGTGAAGCATTTTCTACTTTTCTGCAAATTTCTGATGATGACAACAGCGTTTGTCGAAACGCAGAAAATGCTTCACACACAAGTACTGGTTTGTATCTTCTTATTCAAAAAAGTAACCTCACCCTTCAAACGGCAGCAAATCTATACCACGTGGTTCGGACAATCCACCAATCAGACGCACGACATTTTTGCCATCGTAGTTAGAAACAAAGATAGCCCCCAGTTGGGCATCCGTCCAGTAAATGTTTTTGGAAAGCCAGTCGACTGCCAAGCCGTTGGGCTCGAAAACATCTAAAAAAGAGAAACTAGTTTTAAAAAGTTTTTAATATTTCGAAGTTGTTAATTTTTTTAATCAGTAACTTGTGACAACAAAAGTGATTTTTTGCAGTCAACCAGCATTTGCTCTACAACTTTTCAGTTTAACCACTTTGGTTATGAACAGCAGTAAAACACACCTAAACAAAAATTAAAATCTATGTTTTTATTAAAAACATTCTTATTTATCATGACCCCAAAAAAAAACAACTTATATCCCTTATCAAAGCGTTAAAAAAAACGTTTGAATTTCAGATAACTTTGTCATTACTTCCACCACCTTGCGAGACTATCTTGGTGATGCGTCCAATATGTGACAAGCTTGCTCGATTTATCCCCTTCTCCTTGTTGCTCACGTCAGTCCAGAACACGTAATCCTGGTTGTAATCTGCACCAACTGATACAGCGATTCCATGGAGTCCCTGGGGACAAAATATTGTTTCAGTTTTGCTTTCATGAAACAAGATTTCAGTTTTGATGGACAAGACTTTGATACTTATAGTGAGCGCCGAATAATAAGCCTAGTTGTATTTTTGGCATGTAAGTTTCTTAGATTCGGTGCAAGTNAAACACACCTAAACAGAAATTAAAAACTCTGTTTTTATTAAAAACATTCTTTTTTATCATGACCCCGAAACAACAACTTATATCCCTTATCAAAGCGTTCAAACAAACGTTTCAATTTTTAAGTTTGTCATAAATTCCATCACCTTGCGAGACAATCTTGGTGATGCGACCAATATGTGACAAGCTTGCTCGGTTTATCCCCTTCTCCTTGTTGCTTACGTCAGTCCAGAATACGTAATCCTGGTTGTAATCTGCACCAACTGATACAGCGATTCCATGGAGTCCCTGGGGATAAAATATTGTGTCAGTTTTGCTTTCATGAAACAAGATTTCAGTTTTGATGGACAAGACTTTGATACTTATAGTGAGCGCCGAATAATAAGCCTAGTTGTATTTTTGGCATGTAAGTTTCTTAGATTCGGTGCAAGCGNATCAAGTGTTAGTTCACAAAATAATGACAAATCTGGTTTTATAAACCTAATGTGCTTGTAACAAATGTGTGTGCCCCTATGTAGACAACAGCGATGGTTAAAACGTTGCTTTATAAATTGATTTGTTTTGCTTTTTTACTTTTAGGCTTTAGCATGAAAAATATTCACACAGTAAAAGACACATAAAACGGTATAGGACACATTATAGTCGTTATCTTAGCTTTCTTCCTTGTTTGATATCGTTGTCATTGCATTTACTGTTTGACAACATAATATCTCGCAAGTTAAGTGTTTTTCTCCAAATATTAACTTCTGCCTTGGTTATCTAATTTACACACAACAAACAGTTTCTAAAATGAACTATAACAACCAACTTCTGTTTTTTCAAACCTTACTTACTTGATATGGTGTTCACAGTGGTGTAGAGAGCGGACAACAAAACGGAAAGTTTCAAAAACAATCTAGCTTCAATAAACGCGATCATGTTCTCAACCNCCCCTGTACAAGGAAAAATATATCAAAACATATATCTAGTGAGACATGTTGACTACACATCGACGAAAAACAGGGGAAAATAATTGTAAAACTGTAAAACATTGCATGAGTGTAAAAAAAATGTGTGTTCCTACTGTGAATAATGATTATAAGGTATTTAGTTTTAAGTACACTCAAACTAAGCGGCAAGTTTAAAACGATAAAACCCGCATAACACGCCCGAAGCAAGTTGGTTAATAAATCGGGTTTAATCCGAAGTAAACAAGCTGTGGTGTTGTCAACCTATGAAGATTTCGAAAAGAAAAAAACAACAAGGTTTGCTTACAGTGCTGAAATTAACTAAATAAGGTTGTTTTTTTCGCTATTTTTTTATTTTTAAGGACCTATTTTTGAAGTGGATACAACCCTTTCCCTACCTACATATTTGCACACAAACTGCGTATCTATCTACGAGATTATTTTCACACAATCCCATTCTTACTTGAGGTGTTGCATTGGAGTCTTGCACCGGACGATGTGAGGAAGCATGTGCAGCTATATAGTGAATTGTCACCTCGAAGTTCAACCCTTGCTTGTCCATGCCGATAAACATCGCCGTTGATTCGGCACTGGGCTGCAAACCAGAATCAAGTGTTAGTTCACAAAATAATGACAAATCTGGTTTTATAAACCTAATGTGCTTGTAACAAATGTGTGTGCCCCTATGTAGACAACAGCGATGGTTAAAACGTTGCTTTATAAATTGATTTGTTTTGCTTTTTTACTTTTAGGCTTTAGCATGAAAAATATTCACACAGTAAAAGACACATAAAACGGTATAGGACACATTATAGTCGTTATCTTAGCTTTCTTCCTTGTTTGATATCGTTGTCATTGCATTTACTGTTTGACAACATAATATCTCGCAAGTTAAGTGTTTTTCTCCAAATATTAACTTCTGCCTTGGTTATCTAATTTACACACAACAAACAGTTTCTAAAATGAACTATAACAACCAACTTCTGTTTTTTCAAACCTTACTTACTTGATATGGTGTTCACAGTGGTGTAGAGAGCGGACAACAAAACGGAAAGTTTCAAAAACAATCTAGCTTCAATAAACGCGATCATGTTCTCAACCGATCATGAGTTCAAACCCTGATCGGCAACGCTAGGATAAATCTGAAAAACTATAAAACACAAACGTTGGTCTGTTCTGTATTTGGAAGGTCAAAGTCGCATAAATAAGTGTGTGTTGATTTCAAGTCTTCTATCAACTTGCGTGAATAGTACAAATGAAATTACAGTACATGATTCTGTGCTGCATAAACTCTCAAGTCGTTGCTCTCTTTAAAGAACTGTTAATCTGACAACAGGTTTGTAAGTTTCTTTGGTACATAGATTTTTATCGATTGTTTGACCTTGGCTGAACTGTTTCTGCTTATCTATCCAGCCGTTTCAAACTACCCAGCCTTGGCAAACACCCACATGCCATTTAAACAAACAACATAATGTAAAAACACTATTTTAGGACATTTGGATACTGTTGTTTTTCTAAAACCTCAGTGTTGAAACACGACCACTTATTAAAATGGCTAAATTAGAGTTTGCTTTACCACCTTGTAATAATTCGACTGTCAACTTTACATCTGTAAACAAACAACGTCAACATCCCAATCTTTTTTCTAGAAATCCACAGTGGCCGAGTCTAACTTGCTGGTCGTTCACAAAACCGACGAAATCCACAAAGTTTCGAGGCTGATAATAACAACGACGAAGTGAGAACTACGTGGACCCGCCGCAAACGACTGAAGCGGATTTTGCCTGGGGGCTGAAATGTCGCCACATGCGCGGCAGGTTTTTACTGCTTTGAGTAAGTCGACCTGACAGGTTTTGAGCGATTACAAATACTCACCTGGTGTTGCTCGGGGAAGCTTTGCTAATTGCTTCGGCATTTCTGTCTGCAATTTGTCTCTCTGCATGACGTTTCGGCGTTGCCCAACTGTTTCCGAACTGGTGATTGTTTTAGTATTATTACGTCACTATTTCTGTCACCAAGCGACATAAACTTTATTGAAAGTTGGGCTGCGGTCAATTCGCGAAATATGTTTGCAGAATTTCGAAGTTGCCTTTCAAGGAATACTTGATTCACATTTCTACACAAAAAAGTACGTTGTTTCGCTTGGTTTCGAACAGTTATTTTAATAACTTGAAAATATACAGGAAAGGCGATCAGTGAAAAGAATAAAACACAATATTCAGACCCACCACCGCGAACCACATGAAATGTTTGCAAACACTTTATTGTGTCGCTTGTTTCAGTGTCCGGACATAATTGCACAAAATTACATTGAATTTAGATTCAAAATTGACCAGTCCCCCACCCCCACCGAAAATACGTAAAGTTGATGACGTCACACGTTCCATTACGTCACTCAGGATTGCTGGGTGACGAAGGTTGTCCTGGCAACCTCGGTTAACTTCCAATTGTCGACGAAATCCTCAAAATCAAAATTCATTCTTTTCGTCAGTTTCGGAATTCCGACCGTCGGCGCCGATTGTTCGAGCAGTATGACGTCATAACGGTGTTTCCCGCTTCCCTTGGGCGGGTTCGGGCACTCGTAATCTAAACGTAACAATTGATTCGTAACACAACCAACTAATGGTCAACAATTGCAAAGCGAAAGCGTTTCAAATCGGTTCGGATTTTCCCAAAATGGTTGAACCAAAACGTTCAACAACTACCAACTGCCTTCATGCAGTGTTTTTTACAAAAAAATACTAATTTTTACTAATTTTTTTGTTATTGTGCCTTCATGCAGTTTACTAAAATACTAATTTTTTTGTTATTGTGCCTTCATGCAGTGTTTTTTTGTTCACGGGGTTCGAACCGAGGAAGATCCCAAGNCGGTCAATTCGCTAAATATGTTTGCGCAGAATTTCGAAGTGGCCTTTTAAGGATTACTTCATTCACATTTCTACACAAAAAAGTATGTTGTTTCGCTTGGTTTCGAACAGTTCTTTTAATAACTTGAAAATATACAGGAGAGGTGATTACTGAGAACAATAAAATACAAAATCCAGACCTACCACCGCGAACCACTTCACATGAAATGTTTGCAAACACTTTATTGTACCGCTTGTTATAGTATCCGGACATAATTACACAAATCTACATTGAATTTAGATTCAAAACTGACCAGTCCCCCACCCCCACCGAAAATACGTAAAGTTGATGACGTCACATGTTCCATGACGTCACTCAGGATTGCTGGGTGACGAAGGTTGTCCTGGCAACCTCGATTAACTTCCAATTGTCGACAAAATCCTCAAAATCAAAATTCATTCTTTTCGTCAGTTTCGGAATTCCGTCCGTCGGCGCCGATTGTTCGAGCAGTATGACGTCATAACGGTGTTTCCCGCTTCCCTTGGGCGGGTTTGGGCACTCGTAATCTAAACGTCACAATTGATTCGTAACACAACCAACTAATGGTCAATAATTGCAAAGCGAAAGCCTTTCAAATCGGTTCGGATATTCCCAAAATGGTTGAACTAAAACGTTCAACAACTACCAACTGCCTTCATGCAGTGTTTTTTACAAAAAAAATACTAATTTTTTTGTTATTGTGCCTTCATGCAGTGTTTTTTTTTTTTTTTTCACGGGGTTCGAACCGAGGAAGATCCCAAGAACTAATCCCGATCAGGTTTTTTATTTCTGAATATGGGTCGAGCGCCTTGGACCATTCGACCAAGCGCTTGCCCCTTCATGTAGTGTTGGCATTATCATTGGTATGGTTTTATCGATTGCACCACCCGACGCTTCATCATTGTTAATGCTCTCCACCGCTAGAGTGCGCTATAAATCATGAAATTCCAACCGATTGCATTTGCCCGCTGCTTGCCTGAATGTTGTGAGGCATTAACAATACACAGAAATTATTTAGTTATCGGACCAAACCCCGTGAAGGACTGATCCATAACACTTTTGTAGGTAAAATAAACACTGACTAACCTACGAAGGTTTCTCCAACGTTGTTCCGCAAACCGCGAATCAACTCGTCACCAGGGATGTTCGTCACGCCCCAGTGAATCCAATCGCGAAATTTAGGATTTCTATGCGATGGCGCGTCTGGGTCCAACATCAACAATGTGTAATGCTTATCCTAAATACAAAATACAAAGCAATTTAGGCACCAACTCTACAATAAACCTGGCCAGTGGGACTTGTTCACATTTGTTCCATCCTAAATATCACATAGACAAATCATTTTTTCTAACGTTGCAGTTGCAGACGCTTTTACTACTGTAGCATTTTTGTCGCATATTGCTTAAAACAGATGTCAAAAGACGTTACAATATCACTTAACAGATATTTATAACTTATGACGTATTTTTCTCTTCAAGATTTAGGAAATAGTGAATACAACATAGAAATTTGTTTCATATACTCTATACATATTTTTTGTCAAAAGAATTATCAATGAAAAAATTGTAAGCAAAAATTTATGGCAACTAAGTTTTCATTTTATGCATAAATTACCTTATTAGCGTTTTTTAATTCCACCCAGGGTTTACTGGTTTTGTGTGAACAGAAATAATCAAAACTTATTTCAGGACATTTCCAACTTGCTGAACACACCAACTGTACAACGTCATACGCGTTTTCACATAACTCTGGGCCATCTTCAAAATTAACCAAAAACGTCGCCCCAAAACAACTATCACCGAATAATGGAAACCTGGCCGTCACTAACGTTGACAGAGACAAAAGTGCAACGATCACCCACAGCTTCATTTTGTCACAGTTACAGAACATGACTGATATAAAAACAGTGGGAACCATAAGTTTGATTGGAGATCGATAACTGGCCACTCCAACGTACGATGACACTTCAGTAATCACACAGTGGTGCTCAAACAGGTGTTTCTGTGACTTTTTGGCGACGGCAGTGTCGTGTCTGCTACAGCTACGACAAATTTGACTTAAACTGTTTTCCGATAATGTGGACTGGTTTTGTTCTAAAGTGGAAACACAAGATTACAGTCCAACAAGCAAACTGGTTATCACTATAAAACCATCACAGAAATACATAAAATTCACTGCTGGAGGATTCTCATTGTGTAAACTTCTCTCCACATTGCATATTGTAAATTAGCAGCACACTGATTGTTGTTGTTTGTTTCATTTTTTGTCCTCGGTTGGAAGTGGGGACAACGCCTTAATGCGTTGTGCCGTCAGGCTGCCTACAATACAGTTCGTTTTTAATTAATTGTTTTCGATTTTTAGGATGGCGGCTTTAATTTGTTTTTATCCATCGGTTCCACTGGGCTAAAGCAGTGCCGCTTAAGTTCAACACAAGCGGCCGAGTCAGGTTTAGAACCCCCATCCTTGCGAGCGACCGTGCAAACCACGCCTTGATGACACTAAAGTGTGTTAAATAGCACAGCCCAAAATGAAGTTATATTCGACCAACGTTTGTAGCACCGTGTTTCACGTAATAAAATTTGATGTTACCCTTTTTAATTAATTAGAATCTTATTCCGTTTGCGGTCCTGTAGGCGTCAGTTTAAAGTACGCACCGGTAAGTCCTGTTCAGTGACCGTTGCCGGTTTGGTGAAAGTAGTGGCGTCAATGGCTGTCATTAGAAACCTTAAAAAAAACTAAGGTGTTAGTAGACTATGTGCTACGCTTTGTCTTGGTTGGTTTTACCTTTGATGCTTTATTTTTGAATAGGAGTATATAACTAGACTGAAAATAAAAATGGAGGTAGAAAATCCAAATGCTGCGATGTTGTGCAATCACGAAGTGTTGAAACTGCTCAACGAGTACGTGGATGAACAGAAGCAAGCAAAACAAACCAGGAGAGACCAAAATCTTTCCACAATCACCTACGAAACACTAAAATACTTGAACGAAACACCAGCGGCTGTTCAAAATCAGGACAGCATAGAAACTGCCGTCAAAGCACTTCAGCCGTTTGGATTGACCAAAGCCGAAAAACTGCAACTGATAAATCTTCGACCAACAACAGCTGTGGAAATTTCACTTATTATCGAAGAAAGTGAGGAGAGGGTTACTGAGGAACAAATTGACGACATTATTGAAATTATTTCTCATCTGCCAGAGCTCCCTTCCGAAGAAGCTATGGAAGAAGAAGAAAAATGAAAAACACATACAATTTTTGTGGGAATATAGCTAATTGGAATGTAAACGTAGGGTGTGAAAGAGCTTTTGGAATTTGTTTTCAGCAAGGGTTTAACATTGTTTTGTCTTTATTGTCTATTCAATCATATTTTTTGTTTTTCTTTATTTTATTGCAGTATCTGTTTTTCTCTGTTGCTTCTTATGCTTTTTATACAAACCCAGAAAGTGGCTCACACTGATCNTTATTGTGGAATATTCACATGTGTTTAGTTTCTGTATTTTAGCTGGTTAACAACCTTTTTTTCTTTACAAGTCTTATACTTTTCATGCATAGAGTTGGAAATGGCAAACCTGATCAATCAGGAAACAGAACCCCACCCGAAATGGACACTGATAAAACGTCACATGTCAGCGATCCAGAGTTGCAGAAGCAGGTGGAACTTAGTATCGAGCTTGCCGCCAAATACAAATTACTTGCCATTGAAGCTGAAAACAAGCTCAAGGAAAAAGAAATGTAAGTGACAGATGTGTCAGATTCAAAAAACTTATAACCACTACCAAACTATTTAATATTTTCAATAACTTTTTTAATATTTTCAAAAAGTGTAAGTGCTAAGATGTTTCTCACACCTACCTTTCTTTATTGAGGTGTAATGCTGATTTGTGTAATATAAACCAACAATTAATTCACAGTATAAAAAGATTTGTTAGTTTTCTAGCTTAATTAAAAACACCCCTGTGTATTTTCTGTGTTCCATCAGCGAGGAGAAGCATATGAAACAGTACATCGATCATGTGGCAAAGAAAGAAAAACTTGCACGACAACAGCTTGCAGGGTTTATGGAGGAAATATTGGAAAGAGCTGAGTGTGCTGAAGAAGAACTGGAAGTGAGCAGCAAATATTTGCCCCAAAATATTCTTCTTTGTTAAGTAGTCCCACCTTACAAAAAAATGATAGTTTGTGTGGGAAAAACAATTGTACTCAAAAATATTTTTGTGTTATGTAACAATGCCTTTGGTTCCCACAATTAAAACCACAATAACATGTTGTAGTCAACCGCACAAATAAAAGAGTCACGTAACAATTGTAATCAAAACACAAACTTTCTTTGTTCACCCTTCACAATACGACGGTCACAACTTGAATTCTTACTAGGATTTCTGTTTGAGCTTTCCAGTATCCAGTGTCTCAAACAAAAATATTTATCTTGGCTTCCAAGCCCAATTGTGACCAGCAACTCACAAAACATGTTTTTGACAAATATTTAGATTTAATTTGACACAAAGAGTATTCCTTCTTTTTCTAAATGTTTGGACCTTATATTATGAAAATTTACTTTTGGTTTATGTTGCATCGGCAAGTAGAACAAAGATCGAATACAATAATCATCAAAGAAAACACTAATAACAAGAACAGTTTTTGTACGTTACATGTACTTTCCTTAACAAATTACAATTCGCAGCATTTTTAAGTTTCTAAACTTTTGACAACAGTCTTCAACAAAGTGTCTTTCCTGATTATTTAGACCTACAAGAGTCAATCAAGTATTGGAGGAATGGGTTCCAACAGAAGCAGCTTGGTGGACAGAAGGTAGCAGTTCAATTAACTATGTAACTCATCTGTTTAAATGTTTGCAAGCTACACAGTTGCTAACGCTTGTGCCGGGTTTGATTACAACAAATTACCTTTACAGAAGATCGTTTGGAAGTTCCCCCACATACACACCCAAATCTTCCGTTAAACATCGACACAACAGATCCATGGTAACTTGNTACTGAATACACATTGAAATGTGTGGCCTTTTTTAAGTAGCTTCACTGTACATTGCATGGCCACTATCTGAAACAGTGTCAGACAAAACACACCAATGACAGAATTTTAAAATGAACGTTTCCAACAGCAACATTAAGACAGTTCAACTCTAACATAGGATAAGGTGCAGATGTAAATTTCAATCCCACTGTAGACTTATCGTCATCAGTATGCTGGCCTATATTACATGCATGTAAATTAATCATGACTGCCAATTCTCTCACAGGCTTTTGGTGACTAACAGCAGCAAGCGTGCACATTTGTGTTTCAAACCTTGTTATTGTGGAAACTTATATTCACATGTGTGTAGTTTCTGTATTTTAGCTGGTTAACAACCTTTATCCTTTACAAGTCTTATACTTTTCATGCATAGAGTTGGAAATGGCAAACCAGATCAATCAGGAAACAGAACCCCACCCGAAATGGTCGCTGATAAAACGTCACATGTCAGCGATCCAGAGTTGCAGAAGCAGGTGGAACTTAGTATCGAGCTTGCCGCCAAATACAAATCACTTGCCATTGAAGCTGAAAACAAGCTCAAGGAAAAAGAAATGTAAGTGACGGATGTGTCAGATTCAAAAAACTTATAACCACTACCAAACCATTTAATATTTTCAATAATTTTTTTAATATTTTCAAAAAGTGTAAGTGCTAAGATTTTTCTCACACCTACCTTTCTTTATTAAGGTGTAATGCTGATTTGTATAATTATTTTCCCACAATTAATTCACAGTATAAAAAGATTTGTTAGTTTTTTAGCATAATTCAAAACACCCCTGTGTATTTTGTGTGTTCCATCAGCGAGGAGAAGCATATGAAACAATACATCGACCATGTGGCGAAGAAAGAAAAACTTGCACGACAACAGCTTGCAGGGTTGATGGAGGAAATTTTGGAAAGAGCTGAGTGTGCTGAAGAAGAACTGGAAGTAAGCAGCAAATATTTGCCCCAAAATAATCTTCTTTGTTAAGCAGTCCCACCTTACAAAAAAGTAATAGTTTGTGTGGGAAAAACAATTGTACTCAAAAATATTTTTGTGTTATGTAACAATGCCTTTGGTTCCCACAATTTAAACCACAACAACATGTTGTAGTCAACCTCACAAATGAAAGAGTCACGTAACAATTGTAATCAAAACACAAACTTGCTTTGTTCACCCTTCACAATACAACGCTCACAACTTGAATTTTTACTAGGATTTCTGTTTGAGCTTTCCAGTATCCAGTGTCTCAAACAAAAATATTTATCTTGGCTTCCAAGCCCAATTGTGACCAGCAACTCACAAAACATGTTTTTGACAAATATTTAGATTTAATTTGACACAAAGAGTATTCCTTCTTTTTCTAAATGTTTGGACCATGTATTATGAAAATTTACTTTTGGTTTATGTTGCATCGGCAAGTAGAACAAAGATTGAATACAATAATCATCAAAGAAAACTTTACACACTAATAACAAGAACAGTTTTTGTACGTTACATGTACTTTCCTCAACAATTTGTTGCCATATAACAATTTGCAGCATTTTTAAGTTTCCAAAACTTTTGACAACAGTCTTCAACAAAGTGTCTTTCCTGATTATTTAGACCTACAAGAGTCAATCAAGTATTGGAGGAGTGGGTTCCAACAGAAGCAGCTTGGTGGACAGAAGGTAGCAGTTTAATTAACTTTGTAACTCAACCGTTTAAATGTTTGCAAGCTACACAGTTGCTAACGCTTGTGCCGGGTTTGATTACAAATTACCTTTACAGAAGATCGTTTGGAAGTTCCCCCACGTACACACCCAAATCTTCCGTAAAACATCGACACAACAGATCCATGGTAACTTGCTTTCAGTGTTTGAAATACAGGTGGAATTGATATGAAATTCACATGTTACAAAAAAAATTATTTATTTGTGCTTGGTTAAAATGTTGGTGTCCACATTACAGATTTTGGAAAACCCAAAACAAGGTGTTGACCTTAGAAGCCAATTTTCTGACGTTTCGGTCATAAACGTTGGTGCAAAGCTGACTGGTTCAGTATTAAATAGCAGAGCATTTTGAAGTTGTATGGCCAACAAGGGTATTGTTTGATCCACTTGATGCAATAAAGCAAACACTTTAAGTTGCTCATAAACGATACCAAGTGCTGCTGGGCAAACTTTCTGTAATAAGCCGCCAGAAAATCATCTGTGGTAGACGAGTTAAAGCGTAAATTAGTTTGCTTACCTATTGTGTTTTATTGTTTAGACATTGGGAGATCTCTCCAGCACAACCAAACCAAGACAACAATCAGCAAAAAGACTTGAAAGCCACCAATCAAGGTTTGGTTTTCCTTATATAACTGCTGTGGACAAATGAAACAATCTAAAGTCAAAAATAAAACAAAAGCTGTTTCCAGGCCTATTGTAAAATGTAAGAATTTTTCCAAAATCGTAATTTATAAATCATATAACATGTGTATTGAGAAGTTGCTGCAGACCCCCCGAAAATGCTACGGACCTCTTAGGGGCTGTTTACCCGCGGTCGAGAACCACTGGTTTACATCGTCTTATGTTTGATGTCTGCCAAATGCAGCAGATTTTAGTTCTACCAACTATTTCAAAGTTCACAACTGTTTGAAGGGATCCTTACGTTGAAGAAATGCTCGAAGCTCCAAGTAGTCAAGAACTCCCTCGACGAGCTGAGCAAAGGAAAAAGCGCTCAAAACAATTGCCAGGCGTTGACACAAGAAACCTCTTTAATGGATCAAAGTTAAAACCATTTTCCAATGTTTCCAACAAGGCAAGTTACAAATGTTGTTTACACGATGGAGTTTTGCTATCATCAAAATGTTGGTCTGTTATTTTGAATGTTATCTTTGGATTTTTTTTTGCGTTTTTAATTAAGTTTAATCACAATGGGATGCTACGTTTATGTGCATATGTCTGCCTTTTGACTGCAAATTGCAGTATGTAAGCTTTGGACTTTACTATTATTAAAAACAATAAACAAGGTGGAATTTTTGGGGCCAGTTGTAAATGTTGCTAACTAATATTTTTTTTAAAAACAATCGATACAATGTTGACTGCGACTTTTAGAAGGGAACTTATCGCAAACTTTTTCCAATCATCAAATTTTGTTTCAGACTTCACCATACGGCGCACAACATCGGGAAGTCGTGTTGTTTTTTGTTTTTGCTCACTTGTCGTCATCTGATCTCCTGCGCTGCTCATCTGTGTGCCGTGAATGGAGGGATTTGTCGCATGACCCGCAACTATGGAGTCGAATCAGCTTTGAAAATGTCTTCCTTCATCCAAAGGTATCACCACCATGCTGATTGCTGCATTGGTTTGGTAAAAACACTGCACTCATTTCACAATATCTCTGTTTGATTTGTTATGTGATGTTGGTTTTCCATATTTTTCTGAATAATATCTTTGTTTTGCAAAGCTCCTGTTTTCAATTTCACGATGGGCAACGGAAACTTGTCTGATCAAACTGAGAAACATTGACGTAATCCATGACAAACATGCTTCCTTAGGTTTGTAGTGCAACTTATTAATAGATATATTTTCAGCTAAAGTTTTATTTAGTTAATCGGCGGTTTAGTTTTTAGATGGAAAGTGATTGAGACAAAAATATGTAACTTTACAATCATTACAAAACTTTTTTTTAGCATAAGTTAGTCTTGTCTGATGGTTAGTTTATTAATGTATTATTTTGCAATGAAATTATTATAGTTCATTCCAAAACACTTGTTTATTAAAATTAAAACAACCTAATATTTAACAAGAAATGCAACAAAGATTCGATTTCCTCTAAAAGTAGCAATTGTTATGTCCAGGTTCATTTGAAGAGGGTTTGGAATCTGTTTTGAAATCCTGCGGTGAAAATTTGTTGGTTATTTCCATCGAGAACTGTGATCCAGTGATAACCAGTCGTTCAATGTGGCTTCTCACATGCTACAACAAGTAAGTGCGGATAAGTGAAAGGGTCAATGAAATACGCATGCAGCTCCTGTCAACTGTACACAACATGAGGAAATATAAGGATAAAACTCACTTTGTAGCAAAAAACAAAGAAATCACTTTCCATCCAATAGTAAGATAATGTCAATCACCTATGTAGAGATCATGATATCACAAAATACAAGGAGTCCTGGTTTTGTTGTCAAATGTTGTGGACTTCACAAGGTTACTGCATCTTTTTTAAACTTCCTTTTTTGTGAAGGAATGTAAGAAGGGTAACGTACAGAAGTTCACTAGATCCACTCAGCTACCAAGTTGCATGGGCGATGGGAACTGCTTGCAGGAACATCGAGTCACTGGAAGTCGCCCCGCTCCATCCATGGTAAATAAATAGTGATCGACCTTCATTACGTGTGCGTTTTTCATTTTTGTAATTTATTGTCCTCATAACAACTGTAAGTACACAGTTTACGATTGAAAATAGTGTCTGTGTGTTTGTATCATCATAAAGTATGACAAACACATTACAATAAGTGTATACATTGAAGTTAAAAAGTTAACATTAAAAGCAGATCAGTACGTTGTTAAAAAATATCAATCAATTTTCATGGAAAATGACTTTTTTGTAGGAATCGTAAATAATGTTTGGAACATTTGCTGGCTTAAAATCATGAAATAAAAATGCTAAAAAAAATGGACACTAGGATACATACAACTAAGTTTTAATAAATTCTAATCAGGTAAACATCTTTCATTTAGTTCATCATGTGATTTGTTCAACAACAACGTCGCAAGGCTGATGAGTTGGTGCTGGCCGGGGTTGGGGGCTTTGAGTATCGGAGGTTCCGCTATCGATGGGTCTGGATTGGTTGCAGTGGGTAGGAACACACATTAATACAATGTATTTCTTTATCTGTTTTGTTTATTGTGGAGCTTGAAATTTTAATGAGCCTCACTATATTCATTATTTATCGCACGGAAACTATATCAAAATCGCAATCAGTATGTAAACAATGTGTTTCACATTAAAACAGGTGAGACACCAACCATTGCTGCTTCTTATTGCACTTGTTTTGTTAAACCACTATTAATTTGGGCAAAAACGCACATTTGCTGCAACAACACGATATTTACAGCCACAAAATATGTTCGCAAGTTTCAGAACATGACATATTCCCTAAACCCTATATTTCAACAGTGTGCGTAGTGAGATTAACAATTGAAGAAGTTTCAAATCCGCTAAATGTTGCACAACATCATCATGTGCAAGTTTTAAGGCCCGAGGCAGTTGCGTTGACATTTAGAAAACATAGATATTATCTTCACAAAAACTGGTTTCTGGTTTAGTGTTTATTATTTCAAATCATGTGAAAAAATCACCAGCTTGTAACATTTTGACTTTGTCTNGAACATGACATATTCCCTAAACCCTATATTTCAACAGTGTGCGTAGTGAGATTAACAATTGAAGAAGTTTCAAATCCGCTAAATGTTGCACAACATCATCATGTGCAAGTTTTAAGGCCCAAGGCAGTTGCGTTGACATTTAGAAAACATAGATATTATCTTCACAAAAACTGGTTTCTGGTTTAGTGTTTATTGATTCAAATCATGTGAAAAAATCACCAGCTTGTAACATTTTGACTTTGTCACGGAAAATTTGCATGATTTTGAAATTTTGTTTTTTGCTTCAGCTCTGAACTGCCACCATCTTAAGGTTCTCGAACTTGATCATGCCAAGGGGGTGACTGAAGACACTGCACAATCTGCTTGTAAACATGGACTAAAAGGTGAACAAATTGCTTACTTGGTTGCATAAACTTGTTTGGTGCCACTGTCATGCACCAGCTAGGCTACAGTTTCGAATTGCTACTTAGTGTGTTTCTTTTGACCAAAAGCATAAAACATGAGCCAACTTTGTTTTGAAGCAGAAAACTTTGAACAGTTGAAAAAATCTGTTCTGAATTTTATTCACAGAGCTGTGTTGATAGTAAATCTGTTTTTGTTGCCACACACAGATCTTCGGATGCTTCTGTTTACTCACACCCCGATCCTGGCATCGACGGTTGCTGTGTTTTTGCACCACTCACCACTGAGGTTACTTCAGGTCACTCTCTCCCAACAAGACTTCTTTCCCAAGAAAGGGAAACAGACAAAAATTATTCCCGAGTACAACAAACTGCAGGCCTCATTTCAGGTATGGCTGAGTTTGTTATGTTATTCTGTGCATAGCTATGAAATCTGGTTTGCTACTGCTGTTGGGACATTTTAGTAGTTAATTGAGTCAAACTTACAACAAGGCCACTGGCATGGTTTCTAGTAAAGTTGCATATTTTTTATTGACATTATCATCAACTACTGCAGTTTAATGTGGGTAAAAACTGTGTAACCTGACTTGAAAGTTCTTAAAGTCAGTTTTATGGTTTGATTACTCCTTTTCTGACAGGAANTGTTATTCTGTGCATAGCTATGAAATCTGGTTTGCTACTGCTGTTGGGACATTTTAGTAGTTAATTGAGTCAAACTTACAACAAGGCCACTGGCATGGTTTCTAGTAAAGTTGCATATTTTTTATTGACATTATCATCAACTACTGCAGTTTAATGTGGGTAAAAACTGTGTAACCTGACTTGAAAGTTCTTAAAGTCAGTTTTATGGTTTGATTACTCCTTTTCTGACAGGAAAAAGGTAATTTGTTGATGCATAAAAATCAGGGCTTTACTTTTTAAGTACTGTTGGTTAAAGTTATTCACCACTTTAACTTTACCTTACATTCTTTATGTTTCATCCAGAAACTACAAAGACGAGCAGAATACAGAGAAATTCTGCAAATTACCTGTTGAGATGTAATACAAGATCTGCATAAACACATTGTGCCAGTCAATCTAATTGGACCACTTGGAAATGTTTGCATTGTTTGAAAAACTGTATTTGTGGTTTGTCAAATATTTCACAATAATTATGTTGTTACCTTTTACAAATCGTACAAGCCATTTGCTTTTACAAGCATTGTTAAAAAGTTGTACGTGTGTATGTATAACTTGTCATGTTTTCTTTTAAAATTGGATGTAACTTGCATTTATTGCCCTTTCAAGAATTCCTTACATAATATAGTGTAAAAACCTCGTAATCTTTCTCCAGTGTTTAGGAGTTTAAACATTATGTGGTCCTAAACTGTTCTGCCTTTACGGTGCAATAACAGACAAAGCAGTAAATGAATGTTCTTCCAATTTAACCTGCAATTTTCGCCACACTACTGTGAACATGATTTTCTTCACTGGCCCAAATCAATGTAAAATCACGCAATTAATTTACAAGTCTCAGAATTATAAAGGTGCTTTTGCTGTGTGTACTGAAACCTGTTGTAGATGTGAAAATATTTGACGTTATTCACGCACAAATATGAACTGTAAGTCGCTTTGTTTATTTAATTTTCGTTTTCTTTTTGACAACTGTGCCGTTTGCCGTTTATTTTAATTCACAAATCAAATTATAATACATTGTGATTACCTACATATAAATATATTTTATACTCGATAGTACACAACGTATGATTTTATCTATCATGTCTTCTATCCGCAACGTGTTATTTAGATGTTTTTATTTTTAGCAGTTTAATAAAAATAAATATATATTATATTACACTTCCTTCAACTCAGTGTAAGAGTATTTGTATGGAACCTCGTCTTGCTGTTTCAATTTGTGCTTATTGGGAGATACGTGATAATAAAATGTTGACAGTTACCTTTGTGTTCAATTCTAGGGGAAAAAATTCGGATTACGCAAATCGCAGCAACAAGATGTCAACATTTCCAACTTTGCCTGTTGTGCAGTTCTCTAACAAGTTTATGCAATGACACCATTTCCTCATGAGCACGAAAACAGCTTGCAGACACAAACCTTTAAATCATACAGGATAGAGCAGCAAAA
>QXVZ01025980.1:0-14861 GCA_008931825.1 Phallusia fumigata
TCGTTTCACTCTTTCGGAATAAAACGGTGCCAATCTACTGTTCATGTTATTAGTGACATGGTGACAATATACCTGTTTTATAGTCCTAATTCCACTTTTGGGAAAAGTAAAGGCCGTTGCTAGTAAGGGCCGACGAAGAGTACACTTTCTTTTAAGAGGCACAGACCTTAAAATGAAAAAAAACGTCGTGATCAATTACGTCGCGACTTTCGTCAGCTTGTCAACCTATGAATTATATCAGAATAAGATCAACCAAGGCGGTTGTGCAAATCACTTTCTCGTTTACATTTAAAGCACTAATACACACATAGCTTCCCAAACTAGGGGTCACGAAAGGATTTTTTTGGGTCGCGGGTACAGCAATTTCCTATGAATGATCATAATCGCCGTATTTTTTAGCATTTCCCTTGGTTTAATGTTTAAAGTGTTCCCACATTGACATGTCGAAACTGCAAAAAAAATAATTTTTGATTTTGCTTTCTAGTAGTACGCTTTGAACAAATGACGTGTTTTAAACTGCTTTTTTACCGTCAAACGTCAAGGGTCGCAGAAAATTTTGAAAATACAAGGGGTCACAGACCAAAAAGTTTGAGAAGCCCAGCACTAGCATGTATTTGTCACTTTCTCGTTTATACACAAACATTAGTTTTTATTTGAAGGCTGCGAATTTTCCTATTCCGAGTGGAAAAAGTTAACAGCCGGGCATCCAGAAAAAGGTTGGAAAAAAAAATTAAAATCCGGTAGATGTCGTAAGCGAGCAGAATTTTCTCACTTGGAAACTAGTCGAGAATACATGTGGTCCAAAGTTCTGAGGTGCTCGACCCATAAGCAGGCAAACGAAAACCTGATGGAGATTCCTACTTGAGATTTTTGCGGGTTAAAACCTGTGAACCAATCATGTCGAAATCCAAAAGAAGTAAAAACAGCATTAGCCTTATGCATGCACGTTTGTGCTGCACTTTAGGCTGATCTTAACAAGATTACTAAAGACTAGAAAAGACCCTAAATCTTTAAAACACTTTTATGAAGATGCAGAACTGAAAATAGTTTGCTGTGTGTATACAATTATTTACGCAATTTGATTACCTTTTTTGACGAATATTTGAAGAAATTCATGCAACAGTTTGGTTTATGAACCTTGTTATAAAACACCACTCAAGCGTGAAAAAGAGGTTTATAGTCACGCTTTAGGTGTTTGATCTTGTCTGGGTTACATTGCTTGTTTATCCAAAACTTATCAAAAGGTTTTTTGCTGAAGTGAATGACTTTCGAACATAACAAAGCGAAGAAAAAAAATGCTAGGAGCTCATTTTGTTCAATGCAAACAGAGTGGTTTTGATGAGTAAGGCAAGAAACTTGTTCGTGTCGCTTATTGAATTGTCGGCGCTTCTGGACGTTATCTCGCTTAGTTTTATTCTTATTAAACAAAAATGTGTTGCAGCCTGCACGCGCAACGTTCAACTGATAAAATGCAGCAGTACAAGACATCTGCTCGTAACAGCGCGTCTTGATTGCAAAAACAAACGGACGTGCGATGAATGCTTGGATAAAGTAAACATGTTGGAGAAATAAATCTATCCCCAATCAGCAGATTAGTGTAACGTATAGCGAACAATAGCGCATTAAAGTTGTCATTACGCGCCCCGCATGGCGAAAACAAATAAAGAAGAGCGTCGTAGGGTCCCGACGTTAAAGTCTTGCAAACAGGCAGAAGCCGGTAATAGAAGGCGTGTGAATATTTGAATAGTAGGATTCATTTTATTGTGACAAATAAAAACGTGCAGTGAAAATCCGCGAATTAATAAAGAATGTTTACGCGATGTAGCACCTCTAGCAGATACAAAACAATTCAAAAAACTATGAGAAATTAAAAAGGTTTAGTATTTGATTTCTTCTGCGAAAATAAAAAAAACGCATCCTACACTAAAAACCATGGGGACAGCCTTTACTTTTTTTAGCTTTATTAAATCATTTCATGATTGCTTTGAAATATTAAACTATACATATCTATAACAAAGGTTGCTTGCGAAATCTTAACCTCTTGCACTTTTACTTGAGCTCTCCATATTGTTTGGCCATCAGTATCGCGCACATTAATCTATTTTCTATCGATTTCGGGCGGCCCGCCGTCCACCTGTCCCATTGTGGAACCTACGTAAGATTTCGTTATTTCTGCTTTTGCCGTCAATTCAGCTACGTAGATCCTTGGTGAATTAAAGAGTTGACTCACATCATGCAAAAACAAGTTGTTAAGGGCAGACCAAGAGGGGAGGGCGGGGCATAACCTAACATCTGCTTACGATAGGCAAATATTTTTGCAACAAACATCCTTTTTGTAAATTAAAAATGCTTTTTTCGCCCTTAAACATTACTAAAGTTTTCACAAACGATCACCCCATTTAACTCTATCCGACCCTCAAAAACCTAATTCGCTATGCCCGAGAATTTGCCACCACTTGCATCGTTCGTTAACCCGACCCTGGATAGGCTATACCTATTTCAGTCACTATAGCTCAAGCTGCAGTTTGTACAATATCCGATCATCGCCAAGCGATGATATCGCGAAGTGAAATTCAAACTTCGGCTTGTTAAATGTGGTGAGCAATATTTGCACGCGCTACACCGGAACACTGGGTTGCTATCCCCGAAAACCACTTTTTTCGCCACGACAAACCGAATCGCGGTAGTACAATGCCAGGCTAAATGATTTCCTTACACCAATTCATCGCTATTAAACAAAACGTGACTAATATATTTGCCAGCGATATCTGCACGAAATGTAAACGGAAAAATAATAGCCGACCAAGTGATTCGGAAGCCCTTTGTTGGCCTTTGCGAAGACGTAGATTGGGCTCACACAAAAGCCTAAAGTGAGATATGTTTTCGCTCGTTATTGAATTAGTGGTTTGACGTATTGTTGTGCGAGATTCCAGTCGATTATCTGACCGGTTTAACGGCACATCACTATCCGAAATAGACTTCCTATACAATGTGTGGCCAAGCGCACGCGCCACTTGTTTTGCGTTGCTGAATGGCATGGGCCTAAATAAACAACGTTCACTCTTTTGTACCGTGAACGTGTTGTGATGTTTCGCGCTTTGGTGAACTATCCCACAAACAAACAGTTTGCGTCGCGACTGGGTAATTTACTTAACGTCGAAAGAATATATTTTGCGTTTCCTGCATGTCTGCACTTGTTTAAAACAATCTTTGGATCTTTTGTGACCATGTGATTGCTTGCAAATTTATTTGGAGCAAAGCAAGTACGCGTCTGGATACAAAATTTCAAAACAATCAAAACCAACGGCCAGAAATTTAAACACAGCTATGTGTTACAATAGCATAAACCCAAAAACCCACTCTATTCGGGCTGCTGTTTCAAAATACATTTTGGATTCTAAAGGACAAAATGAACAAATTTTCGATTTGATTTCATTGCTGTTATAAAATGAATTGTATGCTACGCGACAAATTAAATACGATCTCAAACAAGTACAGTTTGTTGGCAGTGGCGTTTGACTCACGAGACGACTTGACGATTTAGGCACCAGTGCAAAGAAAAAAGTTAGTACGCACAACGTTGGCAGTGATAAAATACGAAACTTTGGGACAGTAGTACGGCAGCGGGGTTAAGGCAGTGTATCAACTTGTATATTTGGCAGTTGTAGCGCATCGATGGCAAATAGGCACTTAATAAAAAGTAAACTACAGTAAACATGATTGTTGAATTATCAAGCTGAAATGATTGTGTCATCACAAAGAAAACCATCAGGAGCATAAAAAATGCGATTTACGCATCACCACTGCGCGACAGCAAAACTCTCATCCATGCTTCGTGCGGAGAAAAGCGATTGACTGAAAGCCTGTTGTTCGCAGCCTTGTGGGGCGTTCATGTTCATGAATGTCGGTGCTGTCTCGGCGAAGGAATAGTTGTTGTTGTCAGGGCCCGGAAAAAAGTCAAGGGTTGGATTGATTTGGTCAAGGCCACTCGGCACTGATACGGTCTGCACATCAAAAGGTTCATGAAAATTCTTAAGTTCAATTTCTTGTGCGTCGTTTGGCCAATGAGCATTGCTTGCGGGCAACTGGAAGGAGTTTGTTTGTGGTGGGCAATTTGCAGCTATGGCTTCAGGATAAAACTGCTGGTATGGTACTAAAGGCTTTTGCCACTCATCGGTTAAGGTCGCGTCCTCAAACGTTGATACTTGGCTATTTGGTGTGTGAATTTGTTCAAACGATGGCGTGAAATCTTCAAGTTGCTGCAGGAATCCTCCCCCTGTTGTTTCAGAGACGTTTGGCGGAAAGTTTTCGGTGAGAATTGGTGATGCAGCGAAATCCATGTTGGGCGGGCTTTGATCTAGGTCTAAGGAGGACTGACGAGGCCGAAAAGAACACTCGCTGCTGCTATCGGCCTGGTCTTCGATTCCGTCAACGAAAAGCTCGGAAAAACCGCTGTCGCTTCTTTTGGGCTGAATGTCGAGGTTACAGTTGTCCGAAGGAAAGTTGCTCGTAGCGCCAGTATCTTGGCACAAAATTTTTGTTTGTTCGTCAACATTGTCGAGTGCTGAATCGAGACGCGAAGTAGACGCTTTTCTTTCGGAAGCACACTTTTGAATCATAACATCGAAAGCCTTCAGCATCGATTCGGTAAGTGCTGCTGGACGTTGAACTTTTTTTTGCTGATTGCCCGGCGCTGGGGAGACCATTTGCTCGCGCTGGCCAAAACTGCTCAGTTCTTTTACAAAAATAACGTCTTCGCAATCGGAGCCGTTATTCCGGTGTTCAGGTGTGCCAGTGGGAGATGGCGATTGTTCATTTCGCTCGGTGCATTTGTTCAGCTTTGGCGCGTTTTCTTTGGCGCATTCGGCCTCAGCTGCGGCTGTTGTTTTTGAGCGTCGGTTTTGAACAAGTTCTTCCAGCGCTTTGATGTATTCGATCGCGGACTGCAGCGTGTCCACCTATGTAAACAAAGAGCCGCTCATATGTTTGTGTTTAAAATTTTGAGTCAAGGCGATAGATTAAAGCAATCGACTAGAGCAAGGTGAATCATGAGGTTTCTTTAAAATTCCTATGAAAACCAAACAATTATTTTCACAAAATTAAGGTTTATGAAAAAAATGACCGAAATGTTTACGTTGGCCAGTAGGTCCAATAAAGTGTTATAAACCCGCTAGTTCTCTCGCAAATACCTTGCTAATCTTTTTGCGGTTTCGTTCGCCGTTCGGCACGTGTTGTCGAAGTTCATCGAAGGCGCTGTTCACGTTTCGAATTCGCCGGCGTTCGCGGGCATTCCGTCTCGCGACGCTGGAAGGATTTTTCCCTGCGACGCCGCACCCTCGCCGGGCCTCCGCCAGCGGTTCCGGGGTGGCAGTGATCGAATCGTTCTTAATGTGCAAAGTGTAGGTGGTCAATGCACCTTTGCTGTGATTCTTGTTCGGGCACTGCGGGGCCTTCCATGCTTTATCGTAAGCAACTTGAAAGAGATTTGTTTCGGCGGCAGATGTGTGTAGTGACGCCATATTACTTTCCCTCGTGTTTGGTTGCGGATTAAAAATTAGGCTTTCGCACTTCACAGACGCAACTACCATCAAAATATAATTATCAATCTGTAATAAATAAATATAGGATGGTCAGTAAGACTGTTTGTAGAAAACCAATAGGCGAGCCCTTAGATTGCTTGTAGGGCCTTCAAACGCCATTCACGCCTTGCACTTAACCCTTATTCCTATCACAAATATTTTAAACAGTAACATTAACCTGAACAATGTTAATTGCTTGCTTATAGACTGTATCTATAACAACAACTCTCATCCTAATCGACATTCAAACTGCGATTGGCAGGGAGCTCCCTCCTCGGAATAGATCCTGCAACTGTGGCACTTGTCGCGAGCGAGTCACATGCCAGTCGCGTGCCTCCCTTTTATACCATCGCACCGCTCGCTTCTGATTGGTTATGACGGGAATCTTGCGCCTGACACGTGCCTCGGGTGAACATTTTCTGCAAAAAATCGTTTCTTCTCTCTCTCTCTCGCCGCAGTTTTGAACAGCAATCTAAAGTTGCATCGAATTCTTGCAAAGTTTACATCAACGATATTGTGTAAACCCATTTTTACGAAAAATGACCCGCGTGTTCGCTGTTGGCCGCCCAAATGATGATCAATAGGACGGGTTTATGCTTTGAATGTGAACGTATAGGTTTTATGAAACTGGAATCAGGCGCAAAGTATATTGCACCCAAAATAACAACTGTTTACGGCCAAGGTCATTTTAAGACTTGTGTGTGGCCCAAGATTTATGGTGTTTGTAAATGTGGCAATTATCTGTTTATGGAAACGTTTCGGCTCTATCATACCGTCAAATATACATTTTTCGTGCCGCCGCTTCCATTATTCAATATTTTAAACATTTTTAGCCACAAAAATTTGTGCGCAAGCAGTTGTTGGACTTTATCGTGTAAGTTGATGGATCCAAAGCGAGACAGGGTGACGGGTCGAAAATCGGCTTTACGATCCTAATGGACTTCTAAACTTACACAACTGATGCAGTAAAACAGCAATACAATACTTAGCGAGTAAGCAGTTTGTCTGCAAACGCCGCCCGATTTCGTTTTATCATTTATTTATTGTCAACTATAGCCGTGTTTAATTCAGTTTCGGGTAGCAATTAACGCTAAATGAACGCTTTCATCTATGATTTTTAGTTTTTCAAAGAGCAAAGTTCAAAACGTTTACCGACGGAAATGTCGTTTGCGATTTTATACGTAAATGATAAAAACAAACAATTGCTTCAGTGAAATCTTGTCTTAAGCGCCGTAAGAGTGATAACAAGAACAATAGTCTCAAAACACATGTTTTTGCTCTATATATGATGTGTTCAGTTGTAGGCATCCGTCTCTTTAATGGTTGTTATGCGCCTTGTACAACCGCAAAGCCTGATAGCAAAACAGTTTTGCATAGTGGTCGGGTATTATCGCCCAGAACGCGACGCATTACAGCTGCGAAACCGGACAACATTTGCTGCAAGTAACGTTTTTCAAATCCTGCTTATTTTGATTTAGTCGGAAATCCGCCCAGCAACTTTGGAGTGTTAAGTTTGTCAAAAGCCAATTAGCATGAATAATTGATTAACCTCTGATGGCCACGTATAAGTTGCACGTATTTGCGGCATAATACACATTGGGATCAATGGCCCAAAAACACTGCCATGTTTCCAGTGTAGTGTTATCAGGTCGTGTTTTGCTTTATACAACTTAGTAACTCAACACAAAAAAACGGATACCAAATTGAATTGTTACGGTCTCTTTGCGCTGATGATATTAGTCGTTTGCCGGTAAAGTAGGCAAGAATAATTGAAGTTAAACACACACATGTCGGTAAACTAACAGAACCTACAACGATGTCAACCATTGTCGAAGTTACGAGCCTTAATTTTTTTAGCTGGGAAACTGTCAACTTGGGGGTTAAAACTGATACCTGTGCCTTTACCGCGAATCTAAACGATAGGCAATTGTCGAGGGCGTGACCTGTAAGCGTTGCCATAAATTTCCTATGACGCGCACAGAGGTTAAGGGTTAAACATTCGGAATCGTTCATGTGACAAAAATCTATGCAATTGCAAGGCAAAAACCTTTACAACCGCGGGCTCTAGCTTGACCAAGTTTCTGTTGCCACTGCACGAAAACAGTGTTGTGTATCAGAGTCGTATCAAGTATTGTATTTTTCCTTAAAACAACCAGCCGCTTAGAAAGTTGCTACTGGTCCCGCGTGCACGTTTAAATCCGACGCTCACTTCGTTTTCTTACACAAATAATGGATTTCGGGGATTACGACGAACTAAAACCCTCGAGATTATGACGGTAATCTGATTGTCCACCCCCGACTCGTAATTCGCCCACAATTGTTGATATAGTTCCATCGGTTACAAAAACCGTACATATCAGTATGCGTAAAAATGCGGCACCTGGTAGTGTTTGAACTTGAAACCTTCCGAATTAAGGCTTTTTGTGTGCAAGCATTCAGTAACAATTAATCAGAATTTATTTTTTCACAAAATGGGTTTGGATTTTACATAGCTACCGCCCTGATTCCAACTATAGCTTAAATTCGTCATTTTTAATGTACAATACTCGAGCCGTTATGCCACTGATCTTCAGCAAAATTTTGACCTATAAATTAGTTGTTTGACCCCGTTCACCATAGATTTAATCATGTAAGGACTAGGTGCATCGTTGCAGTTTCACAAATTTCGTGCGCATTTGCTCGCAAATGCAACTTATACAACAATGTTACACCTGGGTCGCAGATATTTATCAAATAATTTATCACATCGCATTAACCTATCGGCCTGGCATATTATGTCACCGTTCGATCTATTCAATTCTTTGTTACCAGTTTACGATCCGTAATTATCAATGCGTTGGGCAGTTAACAACAGCACTTTCATACTTAACGACGCGCGCCGAATTTGAGCGATACGATCTACGAATTCAATTGACTGCATCGCCTTTTGGCCGAGGATTAAATTTCGAGCTGCTGTGTCCAAAGATATCATCACATAATGCGTTTCACATCTTTCCAACGAAAAGTTGGGTTGAAATTGTATTATCCTGCATCCACAAAGTCTAGGGTGGAAGTAAAAATTACGCAGGAGTCTTTATCGCTGTGATTGTATAGTACATACATTATTTGTGGGTTAGTTGCCGGTAGAGAGAGATTTTCAGCCCGTCGTTTACTCCATTGACAGAATTTATAACCATAATTCATCGTTTTATGTGTACCTGGAATTACCCGATGAATCTTCACAAATCGGAGACGTAAAATGTTCAATAAACTTCGTTAGGAAGTAGGATCGATAAAAATAAACAAAAGTTTTTTGCTGGCCTACTCTTAGTTTAATCCACAATTACCTCTGACAAAAATGGACGAAACGAGCAGTTTACAAAGTTCCATTGTCTGCTTGTGTGCGTGCCTTAATCAAAGTTAAGATAAGAAAATTGGCGTGCTTCTATACACCATGTTTGTCGGCGTGTGTGTCTGACGCCATGAGGTCACTTACATTGGAAAAGACGCAGTGGAATGCAAACACAATGCTCACGTCGCCTGGCGCTGGAGTGTTGACAAACGCCGATACACTCGAAAAATTACATTGCGATAAAACGCAGTCGCCCGACTCTATGATAGAGTTTATTAATAACATGTGTGGCGTCGCTGTGACGTCACTTGAGCGTTGTAGGGTCAATTGGCAATCATTTTCCGAAACGCAAACAAATTTTGGCTCCGCGGTCATCAAAAATAATGGTCAAAATTAGCGACATTAGGCCCCGAGGCAGTAAAAACTTATTGTCCACACTCAACCGACTCATGGTTGTTGCATTTCGAGTTAAAGATATTTAAAGTACTGAACGTTAAATTAAATATTAGCACCAAAACGAACAGATGGGTTTGCATTTTTATATGATAGCAGTGTTGACACAGGCCATGATTTATCTTACGCGCACTGCGCACATTTTCGAAATTTAGCAAAATCGCTTGGCGAACCAGCAGCCCACGACCGTACGCGGTACAATATTGGTGTTATTAGTAATAAATCAGGGCCGACTGCGTTTACTCGCTGGGTGTGGCTGCGTCATTTGTTCCTGTCAAATCGCTGTAATACCGAAGCGTCACTGTTTATCGCTTTCGAGATAACGCGCCACTGTCCAAAGCGGGGATAGAAGGGTCAGTGCCTTGATTGCTGGTCGACTAACCACAATGGCTACGTCGATGGGCGGCATTCATCATCCCCGCTTTAATCTTCTGATAGATGATGCTGCAAGGCGACAGGTATAATAATGGCGATTCGAAGGAGAGTCGCGTGGCGCCAGTCGAACAATTTGATTGTCCGTGCACCGGATGGAAAAAATCGGAACAGTAATAAGCCCCAAGACGCGGGAACTGCACGTCGTTAATTTTTGAATGTCAATTTTGCACCATAAAACGTTATCTCAATGTCAACGCTTTGGTCAAACGTAATCTTAAGTGATTTGCTGCTACGCTTTGAGTCCCCCCCCACTTTCTTCTTTTGTTAATCATTTACTTTGACTCGGCGCAGCCTCATGTCACCATTGTTTTCGTTTACACAATTGGAAGTAGGCGACATTTACCAGGTCTTGTGTTTTCCAACGGGGCAGCCGAATTCGTCGCCAACCTTGTTTGCGCAGTAAAATCACGCTTGCTTGTTTAATCGGCGGGCCACGCGACAATATTGTTCCCTTTTCAGTTTTTTGAGTTATTGGCTAAAAATACTGCGGGAGCTTGTTAAATATAAATTTAAAATATGTCTCATTTCTTAACCTGAGCTACAGAAAGTGTTGTTTGTTTTTTTGGTGTTACAAAAACATCTGCATGCGCATTACGAATTTCTTTGTTCTTGGTCCTTTTCAATTTGACCCGCCTCAAAATTTTGCCATCCACCACCTGTGTTGGTTATTGAGTTTCGGCAATAAGATTGAGCACCTGTTATCAATATCCTGCGTATCAAGCCCCGCTAGTGCCCAGCGTACGATCGGTAGCAAAAATCAGATATGTCTGTCGCTGTTGTATCCGAAAATTGCGTAGAAATGGGAACATAATCTTTAAGGCTCCACGTATTATTCAATTGCTAAACGGTTGCGCGTTACGCCGGTTCGCACATTAACCCCTATATATTTCCGCGTATGTTTATTTATTTGGCAGATTTTAGGGCGCGTTGGGTGGCCTCCCACGCCGGCACGAGCCTACGCGTGCCCCCCTAATCCCACAGTCAACAAAATTGTCCGATGCCTACACAGGACGGCTTAGCGCCGAACTGCGTGTTCCGTGTCGCGACCCTGATCCATCTTTGCCCGTAACGCGCGATGTGATTGCCCCTCGGCCACTCCACGAATTAAAGGCTCTGACAAATGACTTGTCACTTCGTTGGAAGTCACAGCACCCCAAATCTTTGCACTTCATGATTTTTTAAGCATGCTTAGCAGCTGCACTTTTGCGTGAAGTTTATCCTTGTAAACAATATGAGCAAGGATTAACAAAGGGTGTAGTTCAAATTTGGCTGATTTTCGGAATTTGTTTGACATCTAACCTTCCACACTTCATACACTTTTCCCCTTGGCGGGCAGTAATTTTCTATTTCCTTTTGCCTGGTTGTCACTAACGTCATGCAAAAACTAGGAAGACGTTCTTCGAGTTTTACTATGTACGGGGCATGAGGTCGCTTTTTTACGAGCCAAGAAGAAAAACAAACAAAAAATATAAATTAAAAATGACTAAATGCAAAATTTGTTCTTAAAAATCGTTTGACAAGTTTAGTAAAACGCTAATTCTTTTCTTAAAACTTTAAAATTCCTTAGTTGAAAAGAATTCTTCTCTGATAGAAAAATAAGCGCCGCGGTATATTTAATTAAAATTGCCTTGCAATGAAACCATCCGTTTTTAAACAATATGCAAAACACGAGTTCCTTTGTATTGACAGAATAGTGGTTCCCGAAACTATGTATGGTTATTTGAAACGACCCGCACGTGCGTCGGATCGCATGTTCCCAACAAACCGGTGATAAATCGCGCCAAGTTCACAACCCTCACAGTACCGGCTTTATTTCACGTTAGTTGGAGAGACTTTGGGCCATTGTGTGACGACCGATATTTAACCGCCGTCAACCTTCAAGAAATCTTTTTCAGAAAAGCGACGGCGTTAATGGTTAACTCCAGTATGCACAGGCGGAGGAATTCTTAGTTAAACTATAACTACCCTTAAGCGCGAAAGCTCGCCCAATGGGAGGTTCAACAATTTGAAAACGCTGGGGCTGTCATAAGGACGTAGGGAGGGAGGATTAAAAGTACACAGAGTTCACTCATAAATACTCTCGCCGCGTTGGCACAAAGCATTTTTTATCTGTCACCTGTCCTTACGACGCCCGTCTCCCATCTGCCTCCCAGCGCGCGCGAGTCGCACGACCAATACGTGCCGCATCCACAGCCCGAAGCCCCGAGTACGCGGGTAGTAAGGGCAGGGCGTCGTCCCCGGACCGAGCAAACAGCCCAGCTAGTAGCGCACCTTCGCAAACAAAGCCACCCGAGTAGGAGCACAACGAGCAGACAGACGGGTGCACTTGAGTGTATATTTGATTTCGTGTGGAAGAACACGCGCTCATTGGTTCACACGCGTAATAATGACTTAAAAACCGGCCAAATAATGAGCATCGGGTTTGTGGCTACCGTTTGTCGTAATTCGTTGCCACGAAGTCAGACTGGTTGCTCCAATTTAACATTGATATAATGTTAAACACACAACTACCTCCGTGGGAACCTGCGCTTTCATCAAACCTTGTTTGTTCGAACTATGCGATTTTTTAATAACCGATTCCAGTTCCCCTATGCTTGGCGGCTGTTATGAAGCAGCCATAAATTATTTATTGTAATTGGATGACAAGTTTACGGCCTTTCAATTGAAAACGACGTTCCTCATTATGCCCATATAACACTTCTGGATTTTGCACGTTGCCGCCATTTTTAACAATCCGGATAAATCGGGCTTGCTGATAAATCATCGCGCAGTCAACCAACGAAGGTATAATATTGGCCACTATAAATTGGTTTGAGGGACAACTGTGTCAATAACAGTGATAGTCAAACCTGAATCAATGAAAAACCCTAACAGTAATATTTAGCATATTTGACTGCTGGCGACCTGTTGTTACCGTTTGCCACAGTTGTGGACCCACTCCAAACTTGGCCTGGTAATGGTTGTGAACGCACCGCGTCCTTTGTGACTGTGCCGGTGGTGTGTACAAGTTACTCATTACTCAACGTCATCTTCCACATCAAAGTGGTTGTCCAAGTTTTCGGGTATTGCGCATCGCACTGATTTCATATCGTCTGTCACATAATATCGCAACGTGTTCACGCTACCATTGTAATTGTAAACCTAAATTTAAAATAAATTGTATGCTGTGGGAAACTTGTTTCCGCTGTTTGGAGCTGCAAGGCATTTTCACATTAACTACGTCATTTCACCAGTGCATGTTAAGCTCGACTTCAAAATCATAAAACGCGTGGGCTGACCGTAGTCAACTTTACAATGCATGCATAACCTTTTTTATCGCCCGAATCGCACAAACACGATTTTATTTATTAGAGGCTTGCCGGCACGCGCCTTATCTGATAGCTGGCGTATGCTCGCCAGGCCAGCCATTCCGCAGTGCTTGTTGCATTTGCTCGCCGCACAGCACATTTCGTGTATAATCGTTTGGCTGAACCTGTCAGGATGACGCGAGATGAAAGTTGTGCTCCTAAGTTGTTATAATGTCGATACCAATCTGTAACGAATCGTTTGCGAGCCGTGTTAGCAAAATGATTGCTCATGGCAAAGTTGGCTCCACTCTGAATGAGTTTTGCTGTTTGTTGCTAGAAAAAGCAAATGCCGTTTGGTTGCAGAAACAAACGATTTGCTGTAGACAAAACAATCGCACAAAACAGTCAAATATATATTTTCTCCCGAGTTGTCAAACGCGTTGTTAAATATTCATTATTATTAGCCCCCATTCAGAACTGTTTGCAGTTACCCACGAAATACACACCATACAAATGTCGACAGGACGAATTTCAAAAGTATGTGGTGCAAACATTTAGAGAAACTGCCGAAAAAACGAACATTGCAAAGCGAGCATTAGGTGACAAGCACGAGTCAGTACGCCATAGCTTCGACCATCTCGAATGAAAAGGGTCTGGCATTTAATCTTCCCGAGAGATCGAGCCTCGGGTTTAAAAGTTTACGTTATTCCGGATTGATAAAATCGTCCTGGGCCACCGCAGGCCGAAATCACCAGAACCCAACACTTATGTTTTTTGCTCTCGGCCTCGTCATTGTGCCCTAATGTTTCTCTACACTCGTCGCAATTCGACAGATACATTTCTCTGCGAAGCCACATAAATTGCCAAGTGCGAAATTGCCGCTCGTCGACTTGGAAGGTGACACGCGAATGGCGCTGAGCATGGATTTGGCTGGTGAGGCGCGGCCAACAACGCTGATGTTATCGTAGGAACGTCGCGCACGCGACCGACATGCGTATTGCGCATCCCCGTGCGCCGCAAGCCCTGAGCCAACTGCGCTCCAGCACCGCGCCTTCTTATCTTGGTTTGCAACATGGCTACGGGCGCCTTTCTTACCGCAAGATAACTCACCTAGCGCGCGTTTGCTGTCCTTAATGGAGTGGCCTGTGCGAAGGATTCGCCATTTTGCCAAGTCGTGTGAAATTACATGCATTTACATGCTTGCCAAAAATGCCTTGATGTGATAAAAGCTTAGAGACAAGACTTGTATTGTTGCCTTTTCCATGGCGATACAAACTGCTGTACCTATTTGCAAATTTCTTCAACAGCCTTTTCTCGAAACCAATGTGCGAATTCTATCCAACAAAAAAATTTAATTGTGCAATAAGTTTTTTACTGTCACATGTTATCAGTGGAAAAATGTGAGTTTTTTGGGCTACACTTTCATTTTGAATTTTGAAAATGTTTGACGTTTTGTCCGTACACTGGTATTAAGTTTGCTGAAAAATTCCTAAAAAGAAGCTAAACACAATTTTCTGAAAACGCTTTTATCGTTAAGATCCTTCTTGAATTATTAGCACCCAATGTATGCATTTTGTGTTTTTTGTACTTTATGTACAACAAGTCAGAACTCTGATATCCCATTTGATTCTGGCATTAAAGTTGAAAATATTTTGAATCAATTTTACAGGGTACTACATTCCAAAATTTATTCCCTAATATTTAACTTGCAACGTCTTAAAGGTGTAGATTTTTGTACTTCATTTTACTATCTGGTATTTTAATGCGTTGTGGTCA
>QXVZ01025981.1:0-15657 GCA_008931825.1 Phallusia fumigata
TCTTCCAACCAGATATACAATTGCATGTCATCAAAAAAATATATTAAAATCGATTACAATTTCTGTGACATGATAACCTTCGACATACAACTAGTTTTTGTTGTCGTCTATGAAAATGATCTTTCCCTAGGTGACACGCAATCGATAAACGCAACCACTCAATAATCTTGAAAGCACTTGGACACGTCGCTTGAAAGAATTAAACATTTGCTATTTTACTACTGTCGATATATTCGGCCAGCGGTTGAACAACCTCGTACAGAAGGACTTCAATCCAATTCATTTAAAACAGGTGTCCTATCGTAGGGAGGTTTGTAGTAGTGGGTAAGTTACTCGTTACTTACGAAGAGCGGTGCTGGTAGATGAATCTTTCATCATATTGTGGTTGGTGCAAACACCTTAAAACTGCTTGTTTGTTTCTACATCGGTATGAAACTGGCTTTTAACCCGTTCTGCGAATTCGGGACCTTGATAAAAGATTGTTTTTATGCTTGAATACTTTTTTGATTATTATTATACATTAGAATCTTGTTTTTTTTCGGTAGGCTACGTTGTAAGAATCACGTATTTTTAGTAAAATGCACACATACACCTCAAAAGTGCTGGTTTTATTCCCAATCGGAGTGAAACCGGTTTTTAACCCGTTTGCATATTTTGTACATTGTTTTGTTCCTAAAACTGTTTGTTTGTTATAACGTTAGCTTTTTGTATGCGCGTTGTTCAAAGAATCACAGTTTTACAGTAAGGAACCTTCCCAAAAAGGACCGGATCCGGACAGAACCGGATAATTCCAATTTCTAGGTAAAGCAGTAAGTTAGCATTTCGCAGTACCCGGGCTATGGCGTTCACATCTTGAAGACAACCAACTAAGCGCCATCACCGCTACACAGTGAAAACGTTAAATATATTGCCANATGGGTGGGCTTAATAGTATCTTTTGTTATACTCTTAAAATGACAAAGTGACAAATGAAGACTTTGGCATATATTGCTGTGAACACTGTAATCCTACAACCCAGTTAATGCAGTTAGATGAACGTAAAACATGCATTTTTTAAATTTAACAGTGGTGAGGTGTGGCATGTCGGTACAGTGATGGCGTAAGATTCAAAATCTGCCGTATGATGTGATACTTTATTTTCGGGTCAAGTATGCCTTATGTCCCTAATTCGGGCATTAAATATTGCCTGGTACTACCAGTACAATTTATGCATGTCTTACTTTGTTCTGCTGATGCCTAATCCATAGATTTCTGACAGCAATATTTGGCACTGATCCAAATGGTTCAAACTGTACATCGAATAGTTAACATCGTGTCTGAGAGCCAACTTTGAACAGCACATACATTAAACCAAAATCGATTACAAATCCTCTGCTGACGTCTTAAGGGGACTGTGGCGTCAGAAGGTTGGAAGAAATTTTCGGCGTAAACAAGTTACCGCTGAAGACGTGCTGAAGTTTTTGGTGTTTTTATGGTTTGTGAATGCAAAACAGAACGTGCTGATAATCACGTTGAGAAATTCCAGCGGTTGGTTATTGGGGCGTGGTCAGGCGCGAGCACAACAGCCAATCACGTAGCTTTGTGGTCACGTGGCATGCGACACTGAGATGTTTTTCGTTTTTGTTCAATTTGGCGAAAGGGAATGGGCAAAACAAGAACTTTGGTTTTTCGGTACACTCTCGAATTTAAAAATATGACGTCACATTCTTTGATGACGTCATACATCATAACGATTGATACGTCACACTGAGGAGGAGTATATCGACCTTTGAATATCGTCTTCATCTTCGGAGGAGTAGATGCTACATAGAGGCTTTTTATCGTATGTGCGACCTGTGACGTCAGGGACATCCCCATCCAAGCAGTCTTCGTCTTCCTCTTCGAGTACGTTTGACATCTGCGAGACAAAATGAAGTTTGTTTATTCAGAGACGACTGAAAAGACAGCGTATGGCATCGATGAAATCCGATCAGAAATGGCAGATGATCACTAAAGCAGGGCAGTCTGCAACCCCTTTTAACTCATGAAAAATTTTCTGCGACCCCTCGCGTTTGACAGCAATAATCAGTTTAAAACATACATTTTATGTACTTTAATAGAACTCTAGCACACGAGAACAAGCATTGTAAATCAGTGTACTACTAAAACGGTCATCGCAAGAATCTGCAATTTTAAACTTCTACGATACTTTGTTCACATTGGGTAATCTATTGTTAAGAAAGTTAGACTGAATTGCTAATGATACAGCCGAGGTAAATCCTCAGCATCTATTTTGCTTGCCAATATTCGTTGATCTAAAATCGTGACGTCATACCCACCTTGTTCATGCTGTGAGGTTCGCTGTTCATGCGGGGAAGCCCCCTGCTGCGCCTGGAGTAAATCTCTGGCGACGAGTCATACTCAAGTTCGTATTCCGAGTCTGCGGAAAAGGACCAAAGTTGAATATCCGCTCTTTAGCTCTCTCCAGCGACCAGTGATAAGAAGTGCACCACATGGCCCAGATAAGTCCTTCACATGTTTCATTTTTATCCTTAGGGTGGACAAGCCTTGAATACGCTAAGCTTACCATCAGTCCGCAAGCTACCTGCCTAAATTCGTTGGAATTTTTTTTAATTTTTTCGATGTTTTTAGGTGGGGGCGTCAATTTCAGTCAACCCAACGGGTCTGCTGGGTTGTTTTGCTCAGAAAAACGCAAGCGATCGAGACTGGATTACAACCNCACAGTTAAATATCCGCTCTTTAGCTCTCTCCAGGGATCAGTGATAAGAAGTGCGCCACATGGCCTAGATAAGTCCTTTATATGTTTCATTTTTATCCTTAGGGTGGACAAGCCTTGAATGCGCTAAGCTTACCATCAGTCCGCAAGCTACCTGCATAAATTCGTTGAAATTTTTTTTGAATTTTTTCGATTTTTTTAGGTGGGGGGTCAATTTCAGTCAACCCAACGGGTCTGCTGGGTTGTTTTGCTCAGGAAAACGCAAGCGATCGAGACTGGATTACAACCCACAACCACAGATCAAGATGGGTTGTAACGTAGTTACAACGCAACCTTTTAGTTTGGGTTTAAGACTTTCGGAAACATGCTAACCTGACGGGGGATTGAATTCCTCAGGTCCGTCGAATTCCGTAAAATATTCGGACAGATCCGTAAACGAAATATCGGAACGTTTCTGCAAAAGCAAATCAGATGTTAAAATCATTTTTTTGCGACAACGTTTGGTACAGACACAGCAATCAGTTTTCGAATATCACTGTATTTTCTGTTGTCTTTTTCAATACAAGGCTGCGACAGCAGATATGTCAACTGTTAAAGGCAATTGCCTGGTTATATGCCGATGTGCTGGGACTGGAGTGATGCTGAAGCAAATCCTTCCAAAACTTGTTGGCCCACTCCTCTGTGAAAATGTTGGATCCGTGGCTGAAGCCAACTTTGTACAGCTCAGCGTGTCTGTAAGAAATAAGCAAGTTGTCAATACTGAAGTTGGAAGGTGTCGCAAATGTTAAGTAACTTATTCTAAACTAACGCAAGGTGATTTGATCAAAGTCAGCCAGGCACACCGTTTTGTTGTTACTATTGTAAAGAGTTTTGAGCATTTAGAATGACCGGTTATCCTAGAATATAGGTTTCAACGCGGGCACCAGCGCCACCATGTGGGCGTTTGCTTTCATTAAGGAGGCTGGTAAATAACAGAGCGCTTGAGAGTTGGGGCTTCTGCTGAGAAAAACGAAAAGTAGAAGCGGAATACACCAAGGCGAATTGTTTTGGTAAATTCGTTTTCATTTCTGTCTAACCCCACACACCTTATATTAGTATATGCGTAGGACAAACATAATAAATGTAATTGAACTTTCTTAAATTAAAATACAGAACATTGGCTTAGCATCACCTAAAGTGTTAAATCACATTCCAAGTAGTTTCTGTTAAGCCGAACATTTATTTCACTCACAACTGAGTGCAATGACTTTAAACTAACTCAGTGGATGTCACACTCACCTATGGAAGTCGAGTGTTTTGTATTTGACCACTGGGGGACGGATATAACAGCAGTAGTCAGACTGTCGAACTTTCTCTAAGATGTATTGACACGAGATGTATGATAGTCGTGATTGGATGTCGTTCATATCAGGAACCTGAAGAGCAACGAATGAGATTTTTTTCCTATTAATACCACAACAATTAGGAAAATGCAAAGCTTCAGTTAAAAACAGGAAAAAATGTGCCCAGAATAGGCACAAAGTTCTTCCAAAATGCATTTGTTTAGATGTAAGTTTTATTTTGTTTTACAGGCGCTAAATGCCAACGAAAGCAAAACTTGAGGCATATATATTTTGAAGTTCTTTGTTCTTTTGTTTACTGTTGCCATTGTCTTCATATGTTGTGTTGTGACTGATGGACTTCAAGTTTTACAGAGTAAATGTGTCCAAAATTGCAGCATCTAGTTTGTTTTACTTTTGCCTTCCAACTCTGCCAACCACTGGACTATTTGTCGCTGGAAACAGGACTTCCAGTAATTGTCCGGAAATTTCTTCCAGTGCCATTCTGTTTTCGACCTATAGCCATTACCTTGACGCGTCCAGTCCATCGCCCAGTCCACTTTTTCCACAGAACCCACCAACCGGACAAATGGTCTCCATAGTTGGTCAAGTCTAGTTCCGACTCCGATCCCACGTCGACCGCCAACACCTTGCACGCACCACGTGACCTCGCCACGTCACCTGTCAAGTGGCATGACCAAATATAGCAATCGAAGTATATTTGAACAATCTTTGTTTTTCGAGAGTAAAATTTACTAAGATTAACATGAGGTATTTTTAACGTTATATCGATCATATTGTACGCTGCTTTAATTTAGTTTATTTCACAACAAAATAACAAAAAGATATGCTACTAAGTTAAAGCTGAAATACTGCGGCCATTCCTTGCTAAAACCGTTGCCAACCTGTAAGTTCTCTGCAAACAGACAACCTGAACTTTTGGAATTCTTTCCACATTCTGATAATTGCAGGCATATAAAAAACCCGAATACGGGCAACAATTTACATCCATGTTACCAGTTGGCCGGACAATGAAATGGCCGCAGTTCCAGCTAAATTCAACACACGTATGATTGCCACCACCGCGTTTAATGTCTGTCATGTACCTGGCAAGTTATTAATGTATCCCCCGTCCATTAGCAAGTGCCCGTCCTTTGGGTCGCACAGCGGTGGCAGGTAGCCTGACAGCGACATACTCGCCCTTACGTATCTCCACAACCAACCTACGTACATTAAACATAATAGGGTGAGCTCTGGTACTCTGACAGTTAGTATGGTGACAGGTGTCATTGGCAGTGACATCTGTCACTAAATGGGTGGCATGATTTCGGCATAAAATGGAAATAATATGACAGACCAGAAAGTTTGGATGAGTGATGAATAAGCTGACAATTTGTGTTGTCATGACACTAATTATGTAGGAAGGGATTAGATATATTGTGCTAAGCGCAAATACCGTTTGATAAGTTAGAAAGTAAATTGGAAACAACCTATGCCTTCTTCAAATCTCATCTCGTTACGGCACAACGCTGTGCTTTATTTCTACAAATGCCCTTCCTGAAGGCGCTACAAAAATCACAACATTGTGGCTTGTCGCGTTTAAAATACAATCATACGAGGGATCAATATCGTTCCGAAGGTTATTCACGGTTAAAGTTTGTACGTGTTTTACGTCAGCTCAACGTGAACCAATATATAGGGGAACTTTAGTGGTATGAAAATTATTTGCAACAACCCTGGTTGCTACAGCACACCAGATTAAAAAGCTTACTAGATGTAGGTGTTCTTTTGTGAAGTCACCCGAAATACATGGGGAATCACCCGAATGCATGCTTTTTATGTAGCGNAAATATACTTATTGCGTTAAGGAAAATGGTTCCCAACCACTAGTGGTACTATTTCCTGCTTTGGAAAAACTGGATTTGTAGCTTTCAATACAGAACCATGGACCTGAATTAAACATTCTTTTTTGATAACGTACAATGATCTAGTTGTTACACCTAACATCCCCCCAGACATGTTACATGTGATACGTGTTAATACGTTCTTTTGGCGACCAATGACTGTTTAAATCTAGCGAAACAAATAAAAAAAAAGTGGAAAAATATGCAGAAAAAGACTAAGAACCACTGGTAGAACAATATAACAATAATTATTAAGGTATCTGAAGCTTACAACACACTTAAATCAGTCATGTCTGTGTTTTGTGGTTCGGGACGAGTTCTGCACTAATACACATTTNAATGTTACACTTATTGCGTTACGGAAAATGGTTCCCAACCACTAGTGCTACGCAAGAACCTTCTATTTCCTGCTTTGCAAAAACTGCATTTGTAGCTTTCAATACAGAACCATGAACCTGAATTAAACATTCTTTTTTAATAATGTACAATGACCTAATTGTTACACCTAACATCACCCCAGACATGTTACATGTGATTGTTAACACGTGCTTTCGGTGATCTATGACTGTTTTAGAGAAAAATCTGGCGAAACAAATGGAAAAAGTGGACAAAAATACAGAAAACGACTAAGAACCGCTGGTAGAACAATATTGAAACCTATAAGGGGGCTGAAGCTTACAACACACTTAAATCAGTCATGTCTGTGTTTTGTGGTTCGGGACGAATTCTGCACTAATACACATTTGATAATCCTATTATGACATAGAGTACCTAACTATTCCAAAAAACCTTCCAAGGCCAACGCATTCATCCTTACCTCAATCTGAAGATCTTTGAATATGTTTTCTACACCCCCATTAAACCAATAGCCAGAAAACATGGAGGCATATGGGTAAGTGAGATCCAAAATCTTCTTCAGCATTGAAGACATATCGCCGCACCACAGCACAGTTTTCTCCTTCATCTTGGGTATGTCCCTGTGAGCAGACCAAAGTGCCCCCATGAAAGCCCCAATCGATGTGCCGCCCACCATGTCAATCGGGATGCCTGGGGAAATAGAGTAATGCTTTTAAATGTTTTTAATTTTTTGAATTTCTGAACTTGGTACTTTATACATAAAATGTAGGTTTCCTAAAAAAAACAAGTAACGTTTATTTGAATAAGTTTACAAAACAAGGATTTTAAAACCCGCTACATTTTTATAACAAAAGCTGGTACTTGTAATGCTTTATATTATACTCATATACTGGATCGATTTTTTTTACCCAGTACGGAATCGATAACGAAGTATTGGTATTTTTTTAGTTTTGGAACGAAAAGGCGATTTTTTGCATTAAATGTGTGTTGTAATGATGCGCTTGGCATATTCCTTAAAACTTGTGCAGAAAAATTTGAAGGGCACCTAATAAACTAAGGGCAAGTGCAGTGATGTATACTTCTACATCATTCAAACGTCATAATGACGTAAATATTATTACGTCAGTACCCACCAACGTTGAGGAGTGACTGAATGATGCCGATCTGGGAAAGTCCCCTCGCGCCCCCGCCCCCAAGCACAAGGGCAACCGAAGTTCCAGTGAGAAAGCGAGCCAGACGTGAAAAGTCGGTGAAGCGATCAACAGGTTTCATGATCAACTTTTCCCAATATTCCTCCTAGGTGATAAAAAAATGCCTGTTAAGTAATAAATACGGAATTGGGGGCTCAGAGGGGGTCAAAAGCCAGATTTTTGGCAATCATAGCGTCCAAACATGGATCCAGACAGGATTAGAACGTGCAACCCTGTAATTACAAGACGGTTGCTCTAACCACTAGAGCAGTGTTTCTAAAACTTTTTTTGGTGCACCGCCTTCGGAAAAGTTGGTTGTTACACGATTTCAAACAATTTAACTTGTTTTACAACAGAAAACTTGCTTTTGGAAGTTTACTGTTGTACGCAAAAATTATTTAATGCAGAAACTTTGAAATTCGTAATTATGTTTTGACCATAAGTTGTATAGTCCTATTCTTACGTTGTTACAGTTTTGAATACTACTATATATATGACAGGATAGGCAAAGCGACAGCAGAAACTTACCAATTTTGACTTTCTCGTTCTGGCAAACAATCGCTTAGGGCCCTTGATATGTATGTGGTTGTTGAGCCAGCCTCTCATATTCAGCCATTCCACAGTACGAGTTGGCCGCACGATATTAGGACGATGCAACAACACCAGCATCTTCAGTGCACGGACCGCCATACCCTCCAACTGACTTTCCAACTGTTGTGAAAGGTAATGTTAAGTTGGTATTGGCCACAATTTAAACGGATGTGTGTGAAAATACCAGTCAGTTTTTCTTTAAGTTGCCCAAAGTTATGATTTATACTTTAACTTGGTGGTTCCCAAACTAATTTGATACAACACCCCTTTCGCTAATTTTCTAACTTTTTGTTTCTCATGTACTTGACAAGAAATAATGAAGGAATATTAAAAGGTTCTGAACCACACGTGTAATTGATAACTTCTCTATAAACTGGAAAACCTTCACACAGAAATTCCCCCATCGGAAAAAAATCCCTTTTTGGTTTGAGACCACTGGTTTAACCCATCAGGTTCAACTAACTTGGGATAATGAAACTCAAGGACTTGGCCACAAAAACACAAAAAAAAACTGAGACGGGATTAGAACGCACAACCTTGGGATCACAAGGCAGTTGAGCTAACCGTTCGGCCATCCCGATACTGTGTATATTTTACACCGATCATTTGTACCTCTCCGACATTGGGTTCTCCATCACCTAGAGCCACAATAAGTACGGCGTCGGCCTGTCTCACACATCGATGTGACCAATTCGTCATAGTGAAGTCAGTTTGATAAAGCACCATTTGGTTGAGATCTTCATGATGCGCAAGCCAGTTCGAAAGTCGATATTCGTGTTGGCTGAGTTTCAATACAATAGAGATTATTAAAATGTTTGGTGTTGGTCACAAAGATAATTGGGTACTCTGACGTCACACATGTTTGACGTGGCTGTGAAACTGTGAAACTATCGTGTAGAACATGGGTGCACAACCCAATCGGCTATTGCCGGCCGCGATCACAGATTTTATTTTACTTACGGCCGTCAGTGGGTTAAATGTATTTTCTTTTTTTACATGTCATGTAGAAATGGGTTAAGATAGTATTATCCTATTTATTCGTGCCTACAAATGTAATGGAGTATTTTTTTATGACTCCAATGTTCTTATACATGTTTTGTATCCAGGCAAAGAGATTTTATCAATATATCGCCGGCATTTAATGTACATGTGACGTCCTCATAAATTAAAAAAAAACTAAAATTAAACAATGACAACACAATCGCTATTTCCTTCAATTTTGTTGTAATATCTACATGAATAAATAGTCTCAGACATCAAATAACTTACACATCCAATGCATTGTTGCCGAGTCGTTTCTTCACCACTCCACTACTCAGTCGCAATGCTTGAGGACAAATGTGTGTCATGGAGTGGTGGAGTTCCATTGAAAACTTATCCAAAGGAACGTCTTTCGACGCTGGCAGGATTGCAACAGTTGAGAGGTTGGCAAGATGGTTTGATACATCGCCGTATGCAAATCGAGCTGGAAGGAAAGTTCAAGGGTCAAAGGTTACTTCAGGGCATCCAAGGGGTAATTATATGTCAAACAAATTGGGGTTGGTTTAAGGCGGTGGTTCCCAACCTTTTTTGGTGCATTTCTCTTTGCTACACAGGAAGTAATTTTAAAAGGTTTGGAACCACTGGTCTACCTAAAAAAATACTACACTTATCATGAAAAACTTTACTACGTGGAAAAAACTTTATTAATTCCTCCCGGTTTGTAACCACTAGTTTAAGGTTACACGGTTGACTGGACTTACTTTCTTCTGCAAGCAAAGGTTTAAATGACAAAGCGTCCGCCATTTTGCTCTCCTGCTCCTTTTTCTGTGACATCATGTTGCCGAGCAACTTGTCAGACATCAACGAGATAAGTCTTGTCACTATACCAGGATGTCGACGCTGTTGGGAGAAAAATATGCCATGTTTTGATGTTAGATAAAACAACAAGAGCAGTCGGTTGTCAGCCACTAGCAATAAATCTCTTAAGTGTGTTTGATGGCCTCCGTGGTATGGTGAAGAAGCACATATCAGCATTATGTCGGTAAGAGTTCAAGGAAGTTACCAAAACATGGGTTGACCTGTTTTAGACCCCAGAAGTCTCAAGAGCTCCAAGGAGGAAGGTTGGTGCAAAATGTTCTATTGCGTTCTTCGTTGCATTTGTTATTCGATCAAAGAATTAAAAAATGTATTCTATCGAAATTACTTTTTTCTGGAATTAGGTGGTAGGTGGCGACAAATCGTTACCTCCAAGTGGTACGCGACCACAAAACGTTTGGAAATCACTGGTGTACACTGTAATTATCGGCTACCAGCTGTCATATTTTTTTAGAAGAATTCACTTACTCTAATGTGTTTGACGAGACCTTCAGGAATCTTGGCGAGCTCTGTGTCGCGGATCGCATGCAAAGAAGCGGTTCGTGGACTTCCTCGAATGCTCTCTGTCTGTAACATTTAAAAAAAAATCAAAAACCCCCGAAAAGATGGCGACAATCCCTATGACATAAAAGACCATTGTTTTAAACGTTTTTTTACGATTTAATGTTTTGTTTTGGTGAAACTTTTTCTTTGCAATGTTTAATTGTTGTACCAAATGTATAAAAATCTTTCGGTTTGACTTAAAAAAAATAAAATACGGTGACAGGGTCTCTTAAACATGCAGGTTATAAAAGCAGTTTCAGTATTTCGGCTTTTACCAGCTCTTGAATGGATATATTCGTTCCTTTTTTCGTAAAAAAAAACAATTAAAAAGCGTAAAAGCATTCAAACAGAAATATGTAACAGCTGAGCTCTGAGCAAGCATAGACGCAATTCATTGTCGTCAACCAATGCTTTGAGATTCATTTGAGGGGGGTGGGGGAGGAGTTTAGCAATGTTAATTCAAAAACCTGTTGTATGACTGCATGTCTGCACAACTTAAATTAATTTCAACAAAAACAAAAATAACACAAATTTGTACCATTCCAACTATTTCGCCTTTTCCGAATTCGCCGCACATTTCCTTCTTGCCGTCGGGTTTCATGATGACGGAACGCAATCGACCATGAAGGACAATGTACATGCAATCGCTGTAGGAATCTTGCCTGCAAAGTGAAGAGACGCGGAATAACCTTAGGCATGTGAAGGTATGGCTCATTTAAAGGGCAGATTTTAATCCTGTTTTTGCCATCACATGCAGGCACAACAAGGGGGAATTAACGGCAGAATACAAAAAATGTCTAAAATGTGTGTTGTTTTTACAAAATGCAAAGTAGTTGGGGAAAATAGTTAAATCAAAAACTTTGGTAAACAATTACCCGTTTTAAGTAAGAAGATACAAGCTGGTACTTGCGTGTGCACAATTTTCATGATTTTTCTCAATTGATGACTACAGCGTTTGTCGAAACAAACGCAAAAAATATTTTGCACACAAGTACTGGCTTGTATATTCTTACCGAACCAAAAACATTTCAGCACACAAAAATGCAAACACTGTTACTGCAAAAGTTTTTAAGCACGATACATCAACTAAAAGCTTCANAACAATAAATCTCTTAAGTGTGTTTGATGGCCTCCGTGGTATGGTGAAAAGAAGCACATATCAGCATTAAGAATTCAAGGAAGTTACCAAAAAATGGGTTGACCTGTTTTAGACCCCAGAAGTTTCAAGAGCTCCAAGGCGAAGGTTTGGGCAAAATATTCTATTGCGTTCTTCGTTACAGTTATTAAAATGTATTTGATCGAAATTACTTTTTCTGGTAGGTGACGACAAAGCGTTACTTCCAAGTGGTACGCGACCACAAAACGTTTGGGAATCACTGGTATACATTGTAATTTTCGGCTACCAACTGTCATATTTCGGTAAGAATTCACTTACTCGAATGTGTTTGACGAGACCTTCAGGAATCTTGGCGAGCTCTGTGTCACGGATCGCATGCAAAGAAGCGGTACGTGGGCTTCCTCGAATGCTTTCAGTCTGCAACATTCAATAAATCTTCAGAATAATGCAAAAATTCCCCAAAAAGATAGCAACAATCCTCATGTACAAAAAAGACCAAGCCAACGGTTTGTATAAAAATCTTTCGGTTTGTCTTGAAAAAAATAAAAATACGGTGACAGGGTCTCACAAACATACAAGTTATAAAAGCAGTTGCATTATTTCGGCTTTTACCAGCTTTTGAATGGATATATTCGTTTCTTTTTTCGTAAAAACAATTAAAAAGCGTAAGAACAGTCAAACAGAAATATGTATGGCAATTTTTCGAGTAACAACTGAGCTCCAAACAAGCAGACGCAATTCATTGTCGTCAAAGCAATGTTTTGAGACTCGTGTAGGAGGGAGTTTACCAATGGAAGTGAAAGAACCTGCTGTATGTTTGCAAAGTCACAAAATCAACCAAACAGAAATTTGTACCATTCCAACAATTTCGCCTTTTCCGAATTCGCCGCACATTTCCTTCTTGCCGTCGGGTTTCATGATCACGGAACGCAATCGACCGTGAAGGACAATGTACATGCAGTCGCTGTAGGAATCTTGCCTGCAAAGTGAAGAGACGCGGAATAACCTTAGGCATGTGAAGGTATGGCTCATTTAAAGGGCAGATTTTAATCCTGTTTTTGTCATCACATGCAGGCACAACAAGGGGAATTAACGCCAAATACAAAAAATGTCTAAAATGTGTGCTGTTTTTACAAAATGCAAAGTAGTTGGGGAAAATAGTTAAATCAAAAACTTTGGTAAACAATTACCCGTTTTAAGTAAGAAGATACAAGCTGGTACTTGCGTGTGCACAATTTTCTTGATTTTTTGTTGATGACTACAGCGTTTGTCGAAACGAACGCAAAAAATGTTTTACACACAAGTACTGGCTTGTATATTCTTACCGAACCAAAAACATTTCAGCACACAAAAATGCAAACACTGTTACTGCAAAAGTTATTAACCACGATACATCAATTAAAAGCTACATGTAAAATAATTAATAAGAGGGTAAACTGTGCTTCAGATACAAAATCAGGCAACCGATGTTTATTGATGCCTACTATTGAAGAGATAAAGTCTGTGAAACAATAATACATGGAAAACGCATTAGTCCACCAAACATTTTCTGTTTACATTATAGGTGTGTGCGCAACCACGCCTACCGTGTACCGACAAAGTTTGAGGTATACAACAGGCAGAAGCAGTGTAGGGCAACAGAAGTTAGAGCGGCTTCACGGAAGTTCGTGGTAGATTTTGGTGAGATTAATTGGCCAGGGAGAACTGAATAGCGGCGAATAACGGGAAACAGCGCTCGTATGACTTCGAAGACCAGGAAATCGTTGCTAGTTTGTTTTTAAGATATTTCGATATCTCAGTGGTTCCCAACCAGGGAGGAATTTTATGAATTAAGGGGGGGGGGTTGGGGGGAATTTCCACTTTATAGTAAAGTTATTCGTGAGTGTAGTGTTTCTTTTTAGGTAGACCAACTTTTTAATATTAGTTTTTGTCACTTCTTGTCTGGTTGGGGAGAAATGAAAAGTTCCTAAAGAGGCAAAACTTGTTAAATCGCATTACATTATCAGTGGTTCTTTTATATTCAGTGTTTCACGATGGACGATACAGAACAGTTTAGTATTCTATAAACCACAACATCTTCTTTTCTTGAAATCCAGAATTTTCGAATGTCGACAATGACTGACCCAAAACCCATTCATAAAAAAACACTCACTTGTACAGGGGTTTCCCCGCTTCGATCATGACCCAGTCAAGTGCGAAATCGATTTGGCGCACGAAGGGGCTGACTCGCATCATAACAGTGTGGGCAGTGTTCAAAACGACGCGCGGGTATTTTCGCATCATTCGGTAGAAGCCTTGCTTGGTGATGCGCGCTATAACGGAGTCGGAGAGGGCACGTACGCAGAAGAATGAAGGCTCCCCTGTAAGTACGGCTAGTTGGCCGGTAAGCATTCCAGGCTTCGCAATGAAGAGAGTTACCTGGAAATCACAGTAGGACGTTAAGCAAAAAACACTTATTATTACAACCCGGGCATTTCTAACGAACTGCGGACAGAAATGTAGGATAACAAGTTACGGGATACTTTATTTTGCTTGAGTAAAAACCACTTGCAAAAGCGAAAAAAAAACAATCTAGTAACACCAGTACTTAAAAAGCAGCGTAATTTAACCATAATTGCCAGGGCTTGTATGTAGTGAACACTTTTGTACTGGTCGTGACAACGGCGAATGTTTGAACATTTACATTATAAGCAATGACTTAGTACAAGCTATCTGGCATTTGTTTCAATGAAAAAGCAATTGTTACATTTTTTGCAGGATACGTGCATGCAGGTTTTTTGTAATTTAGAAAATTGCAGGGACATAAAAAACATGAGTTTGTTAAGAAAAAAAGAACCTAATTTTCGCACGTATATTACGTCACATCAGAGTGACGTCATAAGTTTCCAGCAATTTTAGTCGATCACTAACGTTTAATACACAGTAACATTTGGGTTCTAGGTACTACCCTTCATTACACTTTGTACGCACCTCCCGTTGTTCGTCAAAACCCATCTCGGGTAAGGTCTGCTGCACTCTGAGGTTTCCAGTGACCACGAAGTAAAGGCAGACATCCTGATCGCCCTGTTTTATCAGTTGATGACCGTGACTAACCTGAAAATACANGAGTGAAACCGGTTTTTAACCCGTTTGCATATTTTGTACATTGTTTTGTTCCTAAAACTGTTTGTTTGTTATAACGTTACAGTAAGGAACCTTCCCAAAAAGGACCGGATCCGGACAGAACCGGATAATTCCAATTTCTAAGTAAAGCAGTAAGTTAGCATTTCGCAATACCCGGGCTATGGCGTTCACATCTTGAAGACAACCAACTAAGCGCCATCACCGCTACACAGTGAAAACGTTAAATATATTGCCAAAACAACACTCGCGCCAAAACCTTTTACACAGCCGCAGATAAACACAAGAAAAGAAACGTGGCATCGAGACAGACAACACTACAAGCGGAAATCACACACACAAAATCGCTTCTTTTAAATATTCATCACTTAAAGAAACCGGCAAGCCCGCTTTGGGGAGGTTATTCGTGTTTTGTTCGGTAGTCATGGCAATATCTCTCTTTTTGTAGGGTGATGCCTCCATCACATTTTGTGTCGAAAATGGTACATGGCGTGTTTTGTAAACACCACAGTCAGTTTGTGCAAAAGCAGAAAAATGGTGATATGACGTGGGATGGTCGAGGTGTGACGTAACGAGGCGAAACACGTGACGTCATAGTGGAGAGTGAGAGGAAGAGTGACGTCAGAAAGACAATGAAGAAGAGGAAGAGAATGAACATGAAGAAAAGTCGCTGGAAAAAGAAAGAAGTAAAATTTGGGAGAAGTACACAGTGGAAGTTGTGCATGACTTTGTGTGCACAAGAAACTGATTAGGAACAAAACTTTGCAAAACAACAAGCAATATCCATTTTACAATAGGCAGGATCAATTTCTGTTGGGGCTGGCAATGGACGAATATTGATATGTTGAAATCTTTTTTTACGATTGGCAAAGTTGTAGCTGATCACAGCGCGATTTACGGGTCCAAAGCGCCTTGACCTATATTTTTACTCTGATCAAGTGCA
>QXVZ01025984.1:0-10797 GCA_008931825.1 Phallusia fumigata
TCGTGATGCTCTTCCATACTTGTTACCTGCAAAATTGGGTCGAGTTAGGCATCCGGTTACATTAGGGTTTGCAAAGTAACAAAATTTTTCGTTTTTCGTCCTGGTGTGTTATTGTAAATCGCGCTTGGAGCGTTATTTACCCTGAGGAAGACTACTTGAATAGGAAACGCACACACGCAAAAATACATATGTCAGAAAAACCTTCATATATTTATGACATATTCTCATTGAATTTGCCATTAGGGGCAAGGTTGCTAAAAAAATTGAATTTTATTTACACTGGTGTGTTTTTTCCGCAATTGGCGCTATTTACAGTTTGCAAGATTAAAAGACGCACTATTTCAAAACGTTATCTTTCCATCCCCTTTGCCAGCTTCCTTTAATTACGTAACAGTAACAGACGCACGCATGTCCCTTTCTGCATCTTAAATCTTAGAGCAACGGAAACGATCAATCAGCAAAAATGACATGACTGTCGCAATCCCTTTTCCCACCAACTTTGGGTCACGTTGTCAAGTTTTCGGGTTGCACGTATTTTCAGTCTCCGTTCTTAGTATAGTTCATTTTAATCAAGTCGCTTTTCACTTTGTAACGATCGTGTTCTATCACGGGTTCTGGGACATGTGTGCGACTTGTTACTTTACCAAGAAGCAAGAACTCATTGCGTTGCTGGGTACTCATGAAAATACAAGAAACGAAATTTAACCACCCAATGTGGCATTTAAACTTAAAAAGTTACGGAAATATGTAAAGGGTAAAAAAAATTAAATCTGTATTTTTTCGTTTCGCCTAAACTTTCGTGATTTTTAACTATTTTTCGGGGCCAATTTTTGTATTCTCTGTATTTTTCCGGGTCAAAATTACTTACAACACAAAGAAATGCTGAATACCCAATAATGTGTTTTGTATTAATGCCGATTAAAAACGCATGAAACGAGATATTATCATAGAACAAACCAGATTTAGACGCCTTTGAAGCCGAAAGTAGGAGTAGACTTAAATGATTGTGTTAAATGTATCAAGTGCTTACACTTCTGTGTGCGTCTGGAGTTGAAAAATCCGAAGCCAGAACACAAGCGAAATCAAGTGCAAACACAAGATTATCGATTAACAGGGGGCGTATCCGATTTGCATGCAAGTGAATTCATTTGTTCTAGTCTATTTTTCTCCAGTCTGTCTTTTGATTTTGTCAGGGTCTTTTTTCAAGTGCAAGTACTTTCCGAGCAAGCCGTATCTAATACAACGTTCGCTACAGACAGAAACTGTGGTTGTATTTCAGTGCTACAGAGATAAATGCACCCTCTTTCGCTGTAACGATTACCGAAGCGAAAATTGTTCTATTATTATCTCACACCTTGGCGTGGGCCCCGCGCCAGCCAGGCCTGTTTTCGTTAATCTGTGGAAAGCTGTCCTTTAATATTCTCAATCACTGGTAATAATAGCGGTGACTGGCAAAAACCTGTACCGGAAGATCAGGCTCGAAGTTGAGCGTTATTCACGGCCCCACGACCACTCGTTACTGACTGAAATAAACGACGGTACAGCGCCAAGCCCCTTTGATAACGATCCCTAATTTATGGCCCGTCGCCATTAACACCCGGGATGATCAAGAGAAAGAACATTGTTTTGCCATAGTCGCGCGCCAATTAGGCCGCTATTAGTTCGGCGCGAGCTCCTGTTAAGACGAACGTAGACACGGTGCAACCTGTGGTACCCCGACAATTAAGCGCTTGTCGCTGGGCCGATTTTGAAGGGGGATTCCGACCATTTTGTTCTGGCCGCTCGCGCTGTATTGAGGGTTGCAGAAAACATAAGACACACTTTGGGTTCCGAAACTGCGAATTGTGTTGCAAAAAGAGGAAATAGATGCGACAGAATAATTTTTTTATGGAAAGCACCCAAGCGTGTGGCGTGAAATTTTTTTTTAATCAAAACCCATGACTTGCAGCTTATACTGCATGATAGAGGGTTAGGATGTTGTTCATTGTGCATATTGCTAGTGGTTCTTGATTTTCAAGTGCATTGGCAAATACTGTTGCGTTTACTGATTACACAAACCAACAGATGATTCGTTTGACCCACAATTGTTAACACTATTTGGCTAGGAGGCACCACTCTGAAGTTTTGGTTTGTCTAAATGCGAACCATATGCAACAGGGTGGTCTTAGTTTGTGAGCATCCGTGGCCAAAATAGCGTCCGCAAACTTGGCTAACTGATATAAAACGAAAAAACTGACTGCTTACCTCAAATTCTACGCAGTTGTAATAGAATACTGAGTGGAACAAGCCCTTGGCCGTTGTGAGGTTGAGGAAACCGGATTGCCAAAGTTCGTCGTCATTTAGATTTTCCACGGAAACTTTTTTACCCGCTGCAAAAATGCAACAGAAAATTAGACAAGGATTTGCTTTGAGAAAACAGGAGAGTTTAAATACTGCCTGATGCATGTAAAAAGTGAAATAGACTTAGATAAATTTTGTGCCTATAACGACCACTGTTTTTAATTACTTGACTAGGTTTTAAAACACCCAGATTGTTTCAGGGGAAACCCCGACTTACGATTACATTTTTATCGGTTTTTCGGTTGAAATCTACAAGCATTTTAGACAGCCCAATTACAAAAATCAAACAATATTTTCTGTAACAGCGCCACCGTGTGTTCAATACAAGCTATCGTCGCCGCACGTCGAAAATCGTTTTGACCTCGCGGGCTGTTTTCGCAACGTATCGCTATCTTAAAGGTGACGCAGATTGCAACACTTCAGTATCACGCGCGGCGTGTTGTTCTAACGATCTACGGCGAGAAACAAGGGTTTTACGGTAACTTACAACCATTGGGTGTAAAGGTCGTATTTCGGTGTGCATTCCGACAAGCACCAGCAATAATTAACCAAAGCCTATCGCGCAGGTTTTACGTTTTAGTAAACACGCAAATCACTATACACTGTTTTCTACAGTTAACACGCCCGGACCTATTCGCACGCACTTCTGTTTTATGACCGGAGAAAAACGCCCCATTGTGGGAGCTGCAAAGAGCACAGTGCCCCATTTTTTTGCCCTGTCAGTGAACCCGGCACCTCCGTTAAAACAAAATTAAGTAAAAATGTAAAGAAATTACACTGGGAAAGTTTTTGCAGAAAAAAGGTTTCTGTTTCGAGGTCCCGACCAAGTACGGCCTTTAAACGAACTTTAAGACGTACATGACTTTATGCAATGATCAAATTACCCAAAATGAATTTTGTTAGCTTANATAAACCCAAGATACCCAATAGGATTCGCTGTATAAATTGTTAAAAAGCGGTGGTTTCGAAAAAAAATGTTGATGTAAAATTGTGAGTGAGGTGAAGCCTGTTCGCCGGGTGGATTACCTTAATAGCCCAATTGTTTTGCCGCATCGTCCTTTCCGGAATCAGACCGCTCAAGCCACTTCCGTTCACAGCCACGTCAGAAAAGCTCGGAGAGCTGGCGCTGCTCGTATCCACGTCGCCGTTCTGCTGCTGCTGAAGCGACGAGAAGTTGTGCCAATTGATGAGAGCGTTGCCGGTGGCGTCGGCTACGCTCGCTGACATTGACTTCGACAGCCGCTGCTTCTTGCTCGCTTTGTGAAGCGCGGCCTCTAGTGGTCCGTTCACGTCGTTGCTCTTCCGCTGCATGAAGGAGCGGTAGTGCTCAAGGATGCTGCTCTCGTGCTTCTCCCGACTCTCATCCTCGTCCACGGCGAGACGCGGGGGAGACCCGGTGCCGGAGGAGTCGCTCTGGTAACCCTCTGATGAAGTCATGGCCTTTTGGGGCGTCCGTCGCTTCCGACCGTTCCGCTTCGTGAACTGGGTTAGGTTCAAAGGTCGGGACTCGATGCGGGCGATCTTGGCGACTTCCAGGTTCTCAGCCTCGCAGTCGTCGTTGCTGCCTGCCATAGCGTGGAGGTCAGAGCAGTGGTCACTTAGGGGTCGCACGTCCACAGACATATTATTCACACCCGACTGTGCCGCAGACAGACTGTACACCTGAAGTAAAGAGCCCCGTTATTGCTGCATACCAGGTTTATTCTTACAGCAAAACGTCCTTTAAGAAACTGAAAATTCCAGGTATTCTTGCCTAATAAGAAAACTAAGGCTTACGAACACAAGATACGGACTTGAGAATAGCACTGATCATGACAACAGCGATTGTCGAACTGTTTGCAGTAAAACTTATTCACCATATACAAGTCCTCTAGCAGTTATGTTTTTAGTTGAACTAAGGCTTGCGCTGGGATTTTTAAACGCTGTTTGATTTGCTTGGGCTAAATTGCCTAATGAAGCTGCGTAAAATATTCACATAACAGTTTGCTGTTTTCTACCAAAACCTCACGTCAAATTTGGCAGTTGCGTCGAAATGCCTGCGATAATTTAACGTTAAATGTCGCTTACAGCGCGTGGACGTCCAGATTCGTTGAAATCCGCGACTAAAGGGAAGAAAAAAACAACTAGTAACTGATTGCAAGATGAAAGGGAAAAAGCACTCGCTTAACGGCTTGGTCGTAGTTAAGTTATCACGGACGAATTGTTAGATCAAGAAACGTGCCACCAGTTTTCGTTCCAATTAAACTTATTATTACGTGCTCTCGTGACGTGTAAAGGACAGGAAACGTTAAGGAGCTTCAAGCTAATTGTTCAGCGTGATACGGTCCTTGCGCTGAGCGTTGCTTTTTTCCAGAGCGAACCTTTTTTGTGTACAGCAGTCGTCTGTCGCGAAGCGCGGCCCGTGAAAGAAGTCCAAGTCGCTATCGAGCTAGTTCAACGACCGACTATTTGTTTTTTCTGTTTATTCAAGTCATTTCGTTTTAAAATCGCCTTCGATTATATTTGTGTGTGCTATTGGGGCAGGGAGCCGCCTATCGCCGCTTTCGGTGTCTTTGCTTTCCCTGTAAAAGGGCCGGTGGCCGAAATTTGCAAGTTTGCTTTACGACAGCGCCGCGCCGTTACAAGAGAACCCGCCGCCGCCGACGCAATAATTATCCGACTGCGGTCGCATTTTTTTTCTTAGAAGCCGCTTTCGGCCTTGTCTCTTCTGTGAAGCTTCTCACCTGCGCTGGGCTGCAAGCTCGCCCTGACAAAACTCATATGTGTAATACTAACGGACCATCAACAAACATACAAAACACTGTTGCGCTGTTATGTTTCATCTGTCAATCTTCTTCATGCCTCGCGCCCCTGGGCTTGTTCGCAAACAACAACAACAACAGCAACGTTAACCAAACGCTGGGAATAGGTTCTAAATCGGGTAAAAAAACCTTTGCGTCCACGATGTAACTGCCTCGTAGGTTCATTAACGCCCTTTCAGTAAATGCAATCTGACAAACACACAACGGATGATACGAAATGACATATGTTTACAAAACTGTAAACACTGTTGAGGCGCGCACAGTTTTGCATTGTCACATCGTTAATTAAGTCACAATGCGATGCCGACGCGCCGCATATATACACACAGTAGATACGTAAAAGCACATTTGTCATATCATCATAACAACGCTAGTCAGAGCCGCACACAGCCGTCCGTCTTTATGTTGCCTCTGACAAAAGACGGACGACTGCTTTTTCTGAAAACTCCCATCTACAACTCCTCCTACAGGGCGCATTGATTTTTGCCTTTTTCCCGCCGACCAACTGTAGAGTTAACCGTAGACGAATTGATCCGGCGCTGACAAAACTTGGTCCAAGCCCACAATCAAAAGCTCGTTGGCCCAGATACTTTTTCGCGTGTCTAAACATCAAGAAGCAGCGAGGAGTCGCGCGGGCACACACACACGACGAAAAACAGCAAAGTTTAAGCCAGAGTTAAAAGAAAAGCGGGCATATTTCTCTTAACAAGCATCCACGAGCCGAAGCGTCGACTTAAATTAAATCGAAAGACGGTAATAATAACACTAAAACACAGCTTAGTAGCGATACAGTTGTACGCCTTGCGGGCTCACTCGAGTACTTGTTTTGCAACAGGTTAATCGTTGAGAGAGCAGGCGCAGTTTTCCTCCTGTTTTTGGTCGTGACTATATTTTTGTTTTGTGTTTTGCAATTTTACAAACGTGACTGTCGCTCGTATTTACGTTTCTGCCTTCTATGCGCGCTCTGTGCGTTTCCGGTAACATTTCAAAACCTCTTTCTCTCTTTCGCACGAAAGGAAATCGTTCTGGCACTTTGGACTACTCAAAACGTCTTGTCTACAGTTGCTCTAGTGAAAGAACGCCGATTTCGAACGGTTCCTTTGTTCCCTTATTGTGATGTAATAACGCGCCCGTTCTGCTATATAGAACGGAGAGCGTTGTTTTCTCTTCTCTTAGAAGGCCCTCATTGTACGCTCTGATTAACAAACACAATGATCCCGGGCCAAAATACAGTTGCTTCTATTAATATTTAAGCCTCACAGTTCGTGGCTGTGTACTTTAGTCTTTCTATGTTGTTTGCCGATCGCATGCGAAACTTTATGCGCAAGGGCAACATAATTGCGAATACTGTGTGTGCATAACATGCGACCCTTGTAGACTTTTGTTTTATTGGGCCATTCGTTGCACATTCACAGAATCCCGGGCCCAACCTGGCATGATTAAAGTAAAAACATAATGTGCTGGCAGATTTACTGGCCATCCAAGTTTACTTAACGGCTCTCTAACCGTTCGTCCCACCATCGTGTGTCAGACATTTAAAGTTCAATCACTTTCATTATTCCTTCTCTGCTGCTCCAGTTAAACCACTCAAACTCCGTTTGTTCACAAGCGTAGAGATTTTCTTATGTCGCGCGTTCTACAATGGGGGAGATTTGAGTGACGCATTTTTCATGATTAATTCCCTTAGACGTTAAATTCAACATTAAAAGTTTCTTGCATTAGATATGAAGTAAAACGATCATGGTTGTTTATCACTGCACGAAACGCGCTTCTTACATATTTTGCTTGTTTTGTTTTTTACAGATGCCACCGACACAATTTCCAGCCTCGAAGGAAACCCAAACAGAAAGTTATGGAAGATCGCCGCCTGGCACATGTCAAAAAATGTAAGATTGCAATTAGTTCCATGACAAAGGCATGATTATCTATGTCTCGCTTAGTCTCTGTAGTTTACGTGGCTTGAGGCGGTGGTTCCAATAGATTCACTGTTAACCTGCCATGCAGCATTGTTGCGTCATGTTTTCGACAATATTTACTTCAATGGTTGCGTTCTGGAACGAAGCGGCCACCTATAAATCGCGTTGATTTGAAAACAATGGCACAAAAAGGCATTTTTTGGATCAAATGAAAACGTTCGAATGTATAATCGAAGATTTGCGTAGTTTATTTTCAAAAACTTTTACAGTTACAATTTGTCATTGTTTAAATATTTATCGGTCAATTAAATTTATGCAAACTTTAAAAAAACGTTTAGTCATACAACACATCTCCTTTGCTTAAGTGATCTCCGACTACAAACAAACATCTATTTTGCAGAATGCCTACAATGAAATGGAGCGGGCCATTTACGGTGCACTGTGTGGGAACCTGAAAGCGGTAGGCATATTGGATTACAAGCTACATGTTGTATTACATCAATATCAACAGTGGGGTCACTGTATGGCTTTATTGGCATTTTATATGATTTCGTAACTTAGTTTTATTGTGTGGTCTAGAAGTAAAAGTTTTACTGCAGAAGGATTTTATTTGATAAAATATTGTTCCAACTGCGGCCGAGCCTAAGGTCTTTCTTATTTTTATATTCTGTGAAGTAAACTTACCTGAAACTGCTTTTATTTGAAGTGCCACATGACTTATATGGTTCCATTGTTTAGCCACCTATGTACAAATTTAACATTTGGGATTTGGGGACAGTTTCAATCATGAAAAGGTTTTATTTCACTTTTCATTACCCAGCCAGTATCCCCCACCAACCATTGTTTGTTGTGAAACAGTGTAACACTATAAAACAGGTCTTGGTAAACTATGAGTTGGGGTAGGGATATTAAGTTGTCCATGAAAATCTTGGAAGTATTGAAATACCTGGCATTTAAACGTATAGTAGGCTTAACAAGAAAATAAGTCTCATCTGGTTTTATAACATGTTTGTGGTTTTGTGACATCACAAATGACTGACAGTTCTGACATGTTCATATGCTGTAATTTTGGTGATACAAGAGTTAGCTGATTTCTTGCCAATTCTGAGCTTCACATAAAAATACCTTTTTTAATACCAAGTTTGAGAAAGGCCCTGCTTTAAAACCAATCTTTTAGTGTTTACATTTGCACCCCACATTGCTGATGTAAAAGTAACATGTTTATAAATTAATAAAACAAACATATTCAAGAAATAAGGACAAATAAGACAAAATTTACAAATTTATCCTTCCAAAACCTAGCAAGGAAACAAATTTAACCATTAGTTGTTTCCAGATGTTGGATGTTTGTACTTCCTGGGAAGACTGTCTTTGGGCCCACTTCAAAACCATGGTGGAATTGACCGTGGAACAGCACATCCAGAATTCTCCCAACCTTCAGTTGCCATGGCAACAGGTTGTGGGTGGAGCGCTGTCAATCCCTGAAGAGTACTGGATGCAGAGGGTTACCCAACATGAGCAGATATTTGAACAGATGGAAGGGTCCTATAATCAGGTCCAGCCCCAATTTTAGATTAGTGTAAAATATTTAATTTTGTGTTACATTTTCACGACCAAAGTCATTTTAGAAATTAAGAGTGGAAACAGAAAAATGGTTTAAAGTATTTAGAAAATGTTGTTACCTTACGTAAATACGCCGAAGCCCTGCCGAATTTCTGTGCCACCTTTGCAACTTTCTATTACTACCCAAAACCCACCACTTATTGTCACACATGCATTGTACTGCCTCCCTTTGTTGTTTTTTCCCATATAATGGCATGCTGCAAAACATTGATTTTTTGTTTGCAAAAAAAATTTTAAAGGTTTTTTGTTTACTAATATTTTTTCAAATGAAATACTGCATGTTTACCCATTTATAAATTCTTTCGATAGTACTAAAGTTTCTTTAGTTTTTGAGTAAAATTTTTAGCATGCTTACCAAAGATAAATGTAAATCCAGAATAATCTTTTCGTCAAGGAAATTAATTTTATTACTAACCTGTCAATCAGAAATATCTGCTCGAATATCTTTCTACTACAATATTGCGTTGCAGACTGTTCAAGATGAGGGAAAACAACCTTACCACTTCATCCAAAAGTGTCTAATTCTTGGAAATATTGATGCTCTCCTGGAAGAGGCTTTGGACTGGATGACAGATATTCATCCTCATCTGCTCCGATTTCTTGCCCACCTGATTTTGTTTCTGAAGTCCATTGGAATTTCGTTCAATGTAATTTTGCAACACTTTTGCCAGTTACATTTGTTCTGTATTTAAAGAAAAAAAATTTTCCCATACTGAAAAATTCTTTGAAAGTTCTGTGTTTAATAAATTTTTGACCCAATTTTTAGGATTTAAATTTTTTTTTCTTTTATCATTTATTGTAATTTGAAATGATATTTTTTAAACAAAAAATGTTTTAGGTCTGTGTTTATAAAATAAATATTTATTAATTCAAGTAAGTTGAATTATTCTCATTATCTAGGTGGAACATGCAGATGTCATCCTCAAAACTTTTGTTACTTTTCTGATACAAGATGAGTCCACAAGCCACATGGTGGCGATGTACACCGCCTTTCTGCCTAAAGATCAACAACTTTCCAGTTACGCGGAGTTTTTGTCAACAGTGGAAGATCCACAGTTACGACATGAGTTTCTGCAATTAGCAGAGGAGGCTGGTGGGTTGCAAACATTTTTTATTCCTGTTTTTTTGTATGTACCAATAGTTTTCTGAATTTTTTTTAACATATTAACTTATTGCTTCAATAAAAGTTTTAAATGCCAGAAAAAGTTTTTACAAAATCTGATTGCATGTTAGTCACAAAATAGTTTGGATTTAAAAAATGGGTAAGCCGGTTAATATAGCAGGTACATGCAGGCAAACAATTTAGGTGACCTGGTTTTAACAAATATAAAAATAGATTACAGTATCTAAATAAACAAGTCATCTTCTCTACAATTTTGTAAAATGCAGGACTGGACATTCCGTCTATCACCAAAAAAGTTGTTGAACAAATTCGTGCTGAGGGGGAACCGGACCTGGTGAACCTCTCTGTGCTTCATGGACATGATGAAAAAATGCCAATTGACTTACACATATCTGCAAGTGACAGAAAAAAAATTGATGCCATCGACTGGCTGGTGTTTGACCGCTCGCAGAGATGTGAAGCACTGAAACAAAGCAATGCAGTCGTGAGAATGTTCCTCGGTAGGACTTTTGAGCTATGGCTTAAAATGAACTATTTTGTCACAAATCTTTAGCACAAACAGCTTTACCGATAATCTATCTGTTGATGTAATTGATTTTTTTATGGGCATTGATTTTATTTTTTCCCCCTGTGTGTTTGATTGTACACTTTCTGGCACAAAAGGGTAAAACATTTATAGTTGCACCAGAAAAGTTGTTATGCCTATGATTGCATGTAAAAGTGGGTGAAGCCAAAAACCTTCACTTGTGTCTGTACATTGGGAGCCAGTGTGAAACAGTATTTTTAATGTGCATGTTTTTTTAATGGCTATGTTGTGTGTGTAATGACAACATGGTGAAAACATCCTTCTGATTTTGTAAAATGTCCTTGTAACCTGCCTTTCATCATTCAGTTTTAATAAAGGTCTTATTTTGTTTTTAGCGGGCAGAAAACTGTCAGCAGCCAAGGAAGTCATGTTGAAGATTCCCAATGACTCAATCAATGTAGTTTACAC
>QXVZ01025987.1:0-26544 GCA_008931825.1 Phallusia fumigata
CTTATTTTGTGCGTTTAAATTATGGGAAACAACGACAACGATGGGGATGCGTAAAGTTGACGTCGTTCATGCGTCTTTTTGATTACAGTCAAAGCACAAATATTTAAAAAATATTGGCAGGGAAACACTTCGGGAGCATTTTGGTTTGCGAGTTATGCATTCACCCTCAAAAGAATGCACAAATGTGCAGGAGAATCACAAACACCTCCACATATTAGTGTTTAACTGTATTGCAGAAATTTAATTGCGTAGTTTTTGTTGGTAGAATATTTTGCATAATGCTTGTTGTAGCGCAGTTAAATTTTATTATTTAATAGGACCTCGTTGGTTTAAACGCTGACGCTATTCTTGGGGAGAAATCTCCCAACGTGCAAAAATATGACCAGTTGTTTTCACACCACAGAAACAACGATTGCGGAAAATTTTCACTTTTGTCGAAAGTGTGAATGCTAGTGGGGCGCCATTTTCCAGCATCTCACAACCAGCGAAGCTTCCAGATACAGCTGTTATCGCACTCTGTGACGTCATACAGCGATGTGGTATATATAGAATGGCAGATTGTCAGTTGATTGTGTGTCTGCGTTGGCTTCATCTATTAGTGACAACAGTTCAGCATTTCTTTTCAGCACAAGATCGCAAGGTAGGCAAATTTGTTTTCTAGTTTTTTTCTTTAAGTTTTGTCAGATACTTAGCATTTAAAATCAAATATCGATAACCAAGTGTTTAATTATTTTTTACACAAGATTCTGCCGAGTAATTTTGAAAACTTGAAACTGCATTTTCGTAACTAGCAAACTGTGAAATTTAATTGAGGAACTTTTAAAGTAGTTTCTCGATCCAAATGGTATGGCGCTATTTTCAGATAAAAACTCAAATCAAGATGGCGTTGTTGGAACCTTATTCAGCCGGGGTTGAAATAATTCAGACGATCAGCAAGGGCCGCGGCCTCATAGCCAGCAAGAAGTTGGAAACTGGACAGCTGATTATGAGGCAACACCCTTACGCTTATGTCATAATGGCAACACATGCGCAAACAGTCTGCCATTATTGCTTGGCTTGTCCGGGACAGGTGAGAATCTGTGCTCTTGGGAATTTCGGCATTTGCGCCTGCTAACAGCTGATAGTAGGAGTATAAACTGGGTGCCAAATACGTTAAAAGTAGTAATACGTTGGTTTAGCCTCGACAGCAGTTGACTGTTTATGTGCAATAGTTGATCTAATAGTCATAAAAAGTTACATTTTGTTTTAGGCGTACAGTTTCAGTTACAGCTAGTTTGGCTTAATAATTGTCTTGTTTATTAATGGAAATAATTACAGCAAGTGTAAATAGAAATAATAATTGGGTATATGTAAACTTTTTTGTCCGCACTAGATCGGGATATAAAACTTTAAACAACGATTTGTCCTTGAAAGAAAAAGTAGTTGTCAGTACTTACAAGCAATGTTTCCTCTAAGCCTGTGGTTATTAACCTTTGTCAATAGGGGTACCCATATATGTTTTTTTGTATAATTGGCCCTAATGTGTATTTGTCCACATACAAGCCAAAATTAGGCGGAACTTTGCTTACAAGTCAAAATATTACCAAACTCGTATTGTATTCCCAGCCCGACAGGCCCACTGTCAAACAGCTGCTGAAATGCGGAGGCTGCAAATTTGCCAGATACTGCAGCAAGGAATGTCAGAAGAAAGCCTGGACAGACCACCGACCCGAGTGTGCTGCCATCAAGCGGGTGTTTCCCGGGCAACCAGTCGATCAGACCAGGATGGTTGCTAGGATACTGTGGAAGCGGGAACAGAAGCCCGAAGAAGAGGAAGTAAAAATTGAGGCAAGAATTTGATTCATTTCTTTTGACATATTTCTGAATAACTGTGACATATTTTGGTTTAAACCATGGGTTCTTAACTGGGGTGGGAATTTACCGCTAGGGGAATTTTGATTAAAATGTAATTGGTTTGAAGAAATTACTTTCATTGATTGATTAAAACACTATTCGAAAGCTAACATCAATTTTCGCAGAAATGATTATTCCAGTCTAAAAAATTTATCAGTTGTAAGAGTTTAGTTTCTCTTTACAAACTAAATTTCCGATGGGGAATTAAGCTATGAATGTCGGTTAAAAGGGGTGAAATAAAAAAAAATTTAGAACCACTGGTTTATATTAACCGTTACCTTGCATTTTGTAAGCTTGGAATCTTAAGAAATTCGGCTCTATTCCATGGTTCGTTGTATAAAGTATTGAAGCCCTGCAAAGCATACGAAAAATTTTAAGGCGGCCCACAAGATGTTTTAAAAGTATTTTACGCTGCACCAAAAAAAATATTGCGAGCATGCGTTCGACACATAATGTAATAAAAAGTGTTTGGTTTATTATACGTGCGGTACTGCGGGATCTTACTTTTCATTTTTGCTGTAATGAAATTTATTTTCGGCAGTTACACTGCATAAACATTACACATTTATAACATTTTTCTGTTGTTGTTCTTGTGCTGTAAAACTGGCCAATACGTTTGCTTCAACATTCGTTTTGCCGCGATACAGGATCTGGTCGATCACTTGAGCAGGAGAACGAAGGAAGAACGAGGAGACTTGGACGAGAAGGTTTACAGTTTCGGTGATTACTTCACCTATGACGCAATGCCGGAAAGCGATGACGTCATGTTGCATTTGTTTGCGATTATTGATTGCAACGCTGTTGGGTAAGAAATTGGAAAAGTTTTCGCACAATAATTCAACCTCGTAGCTAAACTGTTTTAATACCAAGTCCAACTTTTACTATTAGCGTTTTTATAAAACACCCTGGTGCGTCGAAAGTTCAACCTAAATCCCTTTTTCGTTTCAAAAACGATTCTTATGATGACAACAGCGTTTGTCGGAACGCATAAAAAACGATTCCTGGCTTGTATCTTCTTAAAGATCTATTCTAATTTTGTTTGTTTGCAGACTTAACGATCACAAAGGATTGCAGAGTATCGGTGTAGGGATTTACCCCATGATGTCGCTACTCAACCATGACTGCGATCCAAATTGCGTTGCTACTAACAACGGTGTTAATTTGGAGGTGAAGGCTTTTGAAAATCGTAATCCAGGAAATGTGGGCAAAAAAATATCTGTAACACTGCTTGACCGTTTATCTTTTTTATGGTTTACTCTGCTTACGATATTTTCGAGGATAATTTGTAAACCAATGACGTGTTTGCAACTGAGAGACATTACCAGGGTTTTTTGTACTGTTTAATCTTTTTTCAATTTTTCTCTACTGACGGTGTTTCTAACAACAGTGAATTTGTAAATTGATGACGTGTTTACAGCTGAGAGCTTTGCGACCGATTGAGAAGGACGAGGAGTTATGTATCAGCTATGTAGACTGCATGGAGACTAGAGAAAACCGGCGGGAAAAACTTTCATCCCAGTATTACTTTGATTGCGAATGCAACTTGTGTTTCAATGGTAAGTCATTTTTGCTTTTTAAGCTAATCTTTTAAGATAAAGGTTGAAACTAGCCAACATGGGTTGAGCATTAATGGAAAAATATTGTTCCACTACCCTTTGATTCCAACTTTTGGGTTTATTGCACATTAAAAGCTTTCCATGATGATGGATCGCTGTAACTGTTACCGTTAGATAGGAAGATACAAACATCTGTCAATACCGTTTGATCACAACATTCAGTTAGAAGGGTGCCTACATGCGTTAGCAAGTCATGTAAATCTGTGGTTAAATATGTCAAAAAGGTCGCTAAAACAAGTGCTAAACATGGAAAATGGTGCGGCGTTTTTTTCTACCTGTCACAGCAAACAAATGGGGCCCACACGCATTTTGCTATAAAACATAAATTCAACAAAACTACACTTCTTTGTGGTAACGTGTTTTTTCTAAACAACTAAATGCAACGTAAAACAGATTGATTAGGTAACGATCTCAAGACGTACAACTTTCAGTAACTTTAATCTGATGATTTTCAAGGTGGTGAAAGCGAGGACTTGAAACACGCAACTGCAAGTGAAAATATGAAGGAAGAAAGTGTAAAATACATCAACCAATTTTCCAAAGACATGCTGAAAAGAATCAACAAAACCAAAGAGGTATGAAGCAATAAACTATAAGTTAATCAGATAACTTGACACTACACACAGATCTGTTCATAACTCTTATTACAAACTATACTGGCCCAAACAGTTTTTAAAAGCGACATGCTTCATTCATCAAACGTTTCGGCAACAACTCTTGCCATAATCGGTGATAAAATAAGGATTAACAAAGCATGTCGCTTTTAAGAATTATTTGAGCCAGCATTTGTTTTTAAAAAGAGTAACAACAGAAGTTTTTGATTCAAAGTCGCTGATGATTGCGGAAATCATAACTAGATTACGTTAAGAAGAAGACCAAAAAGACTGTTTTATGTAATTTTTATTTCTCCAGCGCAAATTTGTGTTTTGCTTCGACAGAGACAAAACTGGGAAAGAATGAGCAACCAAGTGTTGGGAACACTCGCCCAACAAGATTGCGTCATCGCTGACACAAACGTTCTAAAGCTATCCATTCTAAGTGAGAAAATTACCAAACATGTTTCTTGTTTTCTATATGGCTTTCTTAGGTAGCTAATGTCTAAATCTTACATTTTTGTTGTTGTTGCAAAGATACTACAAAGACATGTAACATTTTTGCGCAAATAGTTTTTCTAATTTTCTTTCTTAAACAAAGCCCTCATAAAATTGGTTTGTAAGTGTGAATGTAACTGTATGTTGATTTCAGATCTAGCGGTAGAAGTCCAGTCGTTTCTTAGACGCCAAGATTCGGCTCTCCAGTACGCAGAAAGAGTGGCTGCAGCGTATGAGAAGTTACTTCCCAAAGTGCACCCAACATTGGGAATGTACCTCATGAGGGTAAGAACTTGGTAATAAAAATATAGTCAGTTTGGGAACACAAGACACGGAAAGAGTATCCTAATTAAAAACATAACTGCTGGAGAGCTTATGAAAAGTGCACCAGCAAGCACTGATGATGACAACAGCGATTATTGAAATGTTTGCAATATAATATATTCACTACATACAAGCTTACTAGCGTTTACGTTTTTAATTAAGGTAGACAGTTTAATAGCGTCTTTTTTCAAAATACACGTTACAAATACGATTGACTTAACATACGTTCATCCAATCGCTTTCTGTAGGTGGGAATTCTACAATGGCAACTGCAGAAAAACGAAATAGCTCACCAAACCCTAGGAAGAGCGGCATCCATTATTTCGGTACGTAACTTGTCAAATCGGTGTGTTATCATGTTTCACGACCTTCTGAGCGCGTGTTAAGCTCCGTACGCTCTATCAAAAGTTGTCCTGCAACAGCATTCGTGTTGTTTAAGCGTCGGTTATGTTTATGCAGAAAACCTTTGGCGAGGATCACTCCCTGTTTAAAGAACTTTTCGGCCTGATCCACCAATGCCGCATGGAGTCGCACATGAGCAAGAATTCACAGCGCGAAATGAGAATGGCAAAGAAAAGAGCAGGACTGAGACTACCGGAAGCTTTTTAACATCACAACGAAGTTTTCTTGGACTAATGTAAAGACTTTTATAGGAACACATTGCTTAGATTGTTTCCAACGTGGAAATGCAACCGCTGCATAAGAGTAAGCAATACCATTGGTCAGAAGCACCGCTATATGTTTTTAAGGTGATTGACAGAAGCGATCTAATTTTTGTGTCTACTCCAATGCCTCATGTCATAATTCACACAACTGAGTGTAATAAGTTAAACTCGCCTTTTTTCTCCACCCTTTCTTCCTATCATTTCACTCTTTTCTTTATCGGTTTTTGCAAAAGGCAAGTTAGCCACAATATCTTTTATATTTCTTCTGTTTTTTCTTCTTTCCTGTTTTTTCACAAATGTCTTAATAGCTGTTAATTGACAGTTTTAAGTATTGGTATCTCCACTCTTTCTGCTTTTATCTTTTTTCACCTTTCTCATTTTTTCTTGACCAATTAACGCTCTAGCTCGGTGGTTTATCTAATATTCTCAATTTATAAATGCTTTTATGTGTTTAGTTAAGGCTTTATCCAACTCTAATTTCACTTTAACTTTACCATTTCTCATTTTTCTTTTCTCATTCTCTACTTTCCTCACTTTATTTTTCTACTCACCTTTTCTTCTTTTTTCCTTTCTATCATATTCTTATCTTTTCTCCCATACTTTTCTCCTTGCCCAGTATTTCCCCTTTTACGTAACCCAATTGATTGCCGGAAATGAAATCAATTTAAAACCTTTAAACTGGCCAGCTTGCATGTTGTTTTTCCAACTAAATCCTACAAAACATTTACCTTTTCTCTCACATGATCAACAAACACTTTTTTCCCTAACTACGTTCTCCTTTATGAAAATCTATTTTCCATTTTACCACACCCCGCTACACAACAGTTTGATCTATAGTCTTATTTTTTCACTTCCCTATCGTCAGGTTTTCCTAATTCTTCCTAAACTATCTTTATCTTTCTTTCCTCTTCCGGATAAGCTGCTTTTATAACTTTTTGTGAAAACCTTCTTCAACTTCTTTCTGCTTTTCAATTTTTTTTCAGTTTTCTGCATCTTGCTTCTGAAACTTCCTTCTTGTTTTTTTTTCCTTCTTGCTCAACACCAAGCTGTGCTTCTCACCTAACTTCTCTTTCAGCTTTCGTTTTTATTTTTCCTGATAGTCCCAGTGACACACCTTGCATAAAAAATAGGTTTACATTTATTAATATGCTTTTTAATCGTTTTCCAACACATAGAGGCGTTCATTGGAATCTTTTTTTAGACCATTTTGCAAATCGGATTTTAAGACTTATTTAAGTAAAATATGTTTATTAAAAAATCAGGGATTGGTGCGTTTTCATTTATTGCAAATTCGATTCGTGTATGCAGCATAGTTTTGAATTTTCATGTTCTTAACTAACTCTATCCATCGGTTTTACCTCTCATCTTTATCCTTACGTTTTAAGTAGCCTACTTGCTTTCTCTTCATGGATTAGGCCGTAAAACCTATAACTCTCTCTTTTTACTTCCTTTCCCACACTTTTTGCCATCAAATTATTCAAATAGTCATACTCAACTCTCTAAAACTCCTGTTAAATTTAAAGTGTCTGTTCATTTCTATCTCAACTTTCTATCACTGTTTTTTTCCTTTTGATAATTCATCAATTGTCTTTGCTTTCCTTTTTTTCTCTACTTTGTCCATTCTCTTTCTCACTTTGTCTCCTTCCTTCTCTATTATCTTCCTTGCCCTCAAGTTATCTACTTTTATTTTATCTAACTTTCTCCTTATTCTCTTCAACAATTCACATTTTACTTCATTCTCTCCAAATTCTCTTCAACTCACCTTGTCTCACTCCTTTATTTTATTCTAAATTTTTCCTAGAACCCTTTTCTTCTTCCTAAAACATCTTGGCTCTTCCTTAAAACATTCTGGTAATTATTCTCTAATATTTCCCTTTCTTTTATTCTCTTATTATTCTTTTATTTTTCCCCATAAATTTTTCTTTACTCTCCACATATTCTCTATTTTTTCTGTCTTAATTTTATTTTAATAATCTTCTTGCTATTGATAAAATGACTTTTCCTTAATCTCCACAAGTTCTCTTTTGGATACCTGACTTCTTCTCTTTTACTCTTTCTAATTAGTTTTAAGTATTCCCCATATTCTCCTTAATAACTTGACTCTACTCTCCACAATTTCATTTTTTGACTCTCCTTAATTCTCTTTTACTTCTTCTTGAAACTTTTCTATACTATCAACATATTCTCTTAAAAAATACCTTCCTTCCTTTTTACTTGTCTTATTTCTCTTCTATTGTTTCCTTTTTCTAATAAATATATTTTCCCTACTTCCCATATGTTCTCCCTAAATTTCTTTTGATTGACAGAAGCGATCTAATTTTTGTGTCTACTCCAATGCCCCATGTCATGATTCACACAACTGAGTATAATAAGTTAAACTCGCCTTTTTTTCTCCACCTTTTCTCCCTATCATTTCACTCTTTTCTTTATCGGTTTTTGCAAAAGGCAAGTTAGCCACAATATCTTTTATATTTCTTCTGTTTTTTCTTCTTTCCTGTTTTTTTTTCACAAATGTTTTGACATCTGTTAATTGACAAGTATTGTTATCTCCACTCTCTTTGCTTTTATCTTTTTTCTCCTTTCTCATTTTTTCTTGACCAATTAACGCTCTAGCTCGGTGGTTTATCTAATATTCTCAATTTATAAATGCTTTTATGTGTTTAGATAAGGCAGATAAATTTCTTTTCTTTCCTCATTTCGTTTCGTCTTGATAACTAGTTTTTTTGCCCTAAATACTTTGCTTCTTTTCTTCCTCTCTAAATTCTCTTTTAATATTTCCCTTTCCTGACAAATCCTTTTCCTATCCTTAACATATTCTCTTCATTCTCTGTATCTCTTTGTTTTTTAACTTTCTTCTAATATTTCCCTTATTTTCTAATAAATAATTTTCTCCACTTTCCAAATAAAGTTTCTTTTTTTCTTCCCAATTCTCTTTTCTTTCCTCTTTATACAACTTTTTCCTATTTGCGCACATAATTTCTTTGAAGTACCTGGCTTCTTTTTTCCTTTCTAAATCTCTCCTAATATTTCCGTTTAGTCCTGATATGATTTTGTTCAAATAACCACATATTCTTAAAAGTACCTGGCTTCTTTTTTTCTTTTCTATCGATTTCTGTCCTTGATAAATCTTTTTTCTCTATACTCTCTTGCATATTTCCTTCAAATAACATCGCTTTGGTTTTCTTTTTAATTCTCTTCTATTTTTTCTTTTCTCGATAAATCTTTTTCTCCACTCTCCACATTTTCTCTTTCAAGTACTTGCTCCTTTTCTGCTTTTTCTAATTTTCTTCTATCAATTTGTTTTCTTGCTACATATATTTTTTCTCTTTAACCTCCACATATTCTCTTCAAAGTACTTTGCATCTTCTTTCATGGAATGTTTTTCGACCCACCATACTTTTTTCTTTCTTCTTAAAATTCATCCTTATCTCCAGTTCTCTCTTTCGATTATTATCATTCTTCATGTTTTTTTATCACTCCTGATCTTAGAGTTTAATTCCTTATTTTACTCCATTACGTTTTCAGTTTCATTTCCAGCCTTCTCACAGTCATTAGAAACTGTGGGGCTGAAATAAATAGGTGATACACATAATAGCATTCGGAAAAACGATACTAAAAGGTTGTCTTTGCAAAAAACAACTCACTGATACTTTTACAATCACTGTTTTTGTTTTTCTGCAATCAACAGCTTTCAAAACAACAATATACTAAAATGTTTTCTTTCACCTTATCTTTCACTTCTTTAATTAATGTGCTACAATTCTTGCTTTCATCTTTCTCTTACTTTTCTTTGCTATCAATTTTTTCCCTTTTTCCACCGCACCGAACTAGAAGTCTGACTGATGTACACGAAACTGTATTCGTTGACTGATATTGTCCAATTTTTTTACGTTTTTCTGTAATTATTTGCAAATCCGTGTTTTTTGAGTCTAGTATCAAAAATTTTGATATTTGTGGTATTTGTTGTTGTACAAAGTAATTTCTGTAATTTTTGTTTCTGAATTTGTTTCTGTTCACGGCAATAAACAATGCACTGTATAAATTACCGTTGATTTGTTATTTTTAAAATCGTAAATTGCATTAACCGAAAGACAAAGATAAATCAAATTTTTTATTCTTAGGAGCTTCATAAATATTTTACGTGAACACGACCCAAAAACATTGTTTGCACCATTCTTTCTTGTTTCTTGACCTGTAATATCATTCCAATCTAACCCAATAATGCATCACACAAATTTCGATTCAAGCACGGTGCATGAGACATGTTGCATTTATAATATCTTTTCAAACTGAAAATTTTTCCCAAAATAAAAAAATGACCGCTGCTCAAAGGTCTCACAGCCCTAGAAAAGACCCATAATCCCCCCACAAAAGTCACTGGTTTGTACAAAACCTATTAGTTGTTAGGTTTATTTCGCTAAATGAATGAAATCATAGCGATAAAATTGCACTAAATCAATCACCAAGCCGGAAAAAACTGCACAACGTTGAGACGTTATTGAGGCGCTAACAGGCGATGAGCTTAATTGGTGGATCAAAGTTAAACTAACCGTATTGGGAACATTACGAAACATACTATTTGAAGGTCATGCAGTTCCTTTTTACGCCTACTTACATTGCATTTGTAGTGCATGACCGCTACTCGTCCCCAAACGAGGAATTTTTTTACTTAAGCGGAGGAATTTCAACTTTATGGTTAAGTTATTCATGATAAGTTTACTATTTTTTTTGCTAGACCAGTCCAGTGGTTCCAAACCTTTTAATATTACTTTATATCACTTCTTGTCTAGTGGGAGAGGAATGGAAAGTTCCAAAATGAGTATTGAGGAAATGCATTAAAAAGGTTACTAACCACTTCCTTAAGCGATGGGTATTGCCAAGCATCTGAAGCTATGCGGCGCCAAGAGGGCTTTTCACTGCATAGCTGTAGACATTACAACATCCTTGCGGAAGACACTCTAATCTGCAATGTCTGTTCGGCGCGGTGAGGAGAAAATCACTTTCCCCTGCGTACTCTCTCCGGAGACGTCGAAGTGTTGTGCTCAAGTGGTACAAATAGAACGTGATTAGCGATTGGCAGATGTTGCTCGGACTAATGCATGTGTAATGGCACAAGACCGTTTTTGTTTTGATGCGATCGACATTCGCGTTGTAGTTATACAATGCAACATTTAGGAAATGCAAACCTTGGCTCGAGTAAGGTTACACTGCTATTGTTTGCGGCATAGCAATGGTGTTTTAGTGAAATTAATGTTGACCCATCGCATTGCTACCACTTTTTGCCAAGGAAATTTTAAGCCGCTTTGAGTTTGTAATTAAACGAAATTTTGTCACTTCGTCCACAAGTTCGGTTCAAAAAATAGGAAATGATTTTACAAAACATATTTGTGGTTTGGGCATTTTTCCCAAGTAGTATTTTAATTGGGTAAAACTTTAACGATGTTTTTTGATGGAAAAAATCCCTTTTTTATGACGCAAAACCGACTATATGATTTTATGTTATTGAATTAGTCCGCATTATTTTCGTCATCACCAAAATTAATAGGTTGTTATTTATTCTTACTTTTACTTTCGACAATAAATTTTAAATTTAGCGTCTATTTTGGCGGTGCGATTTTTTAAGGTTTTGGGAAATCAAACCCTAACTTAAAAAAACTGCCAGAGAGCTTGTATATAGTGAATGCATTTCAATCAAGCAACATTTCAAGTCCTTGTATTGTTCCAAACCACATTTTCATCTCCACGTTTTTGTCCCTGATCTCATGGTTTCGATCTCAGAGACGCCCTGGGACGTTGCGGGCGCGAGGATGATATTTTAAGGTCGCCATGTCACAGCCTGCTGCCTGGCATCGGGAACCAGACTTGGAATGAACCGACAACAAATAATAAACAGAGGCGCTGAGTGAGGAGAAAGGGACTTTTTAAATCGCGGCCTAAAAGGATTAACCCCGTATGTGTTGAGGGACTTGGATGTGATTATATAAGTTGGTGTGGGATTGAATAACAGTGTCAGGTTCGGGAGAATCTTGCAGAACTGGTCGAAAAGTAGTGGCAAAGAATTCGAGCGTTGATGTTAAGGGGCCAAGTAATGTGTTGTGTTTTTAACCATAACTAAATTTATTTTGTAATGTATTAGTCAACTAAGATGGGTATTTGCGTAAAATTTCGGGGCATCAAATAAATTATTTTCATTGATTGATTTAAATGTTGTCACAAATCCAATACTAACTTAGTAATTTTGTAGCGATAAATATTGATATTACAAGTTTATCAATTGTAAGAGCTTAATACACTGACCTAAATATTTGCAAACTAAATTTCCGTTGAGCGAGGTAATTAGATTCGAATATCAGTGAAAGGGGTCAATGGAATAAAAAAGTGATTGAGAACCACTATTAGTCAAAACAGTGGCGTTCTTTTTTGGCGAATTAGCGTTTAAACATGATGACTTTTTCCAGCGATGGTTGTTTTGCAACTTGGCTAAAAAAGTGAAGAAAAGTGCAATGTTAACCATTAAGAACGTTGTATTGGTCGAAGGGCTTAATTGGTGAAAACGAATCAGCCAACATGGCTAAATAGAAACTAAATTTTGCTAATTCGAAAAAATGAATTATTTGTATTTTTGTTAATTGCGCCGGCGTTGCGAAATATTACTGAACGTACTTTTTCATTGTTAAAGTGAATTTTGCGGTAGGTTTTATGCAAATATAATGATAAGTGATCAATGCGTAGCTTCGTTTTTTTTAATTTTATGGAAAACGTTTATTTTATCAGATCAAGAAGCTTGTTTTTTAGGCATTTGAAAATTTACTCCATTTGCAAAAAATATTTGAACATAACTGTACTTAAAAACAAATTTGTTGTTATAATCCCTGACGTTTTTCTTTAAAAGCCGTACGTCAGTTATCCTTTAACGATCGACCATTAAAATTTACGTGACGACAACGCCGTCGCCGCGTGCGCGCCAATCAACGTCGCGTTCGATAAGTTTTCCAAACCGCCGATGATGTAATGGGACGTGCATCCCCCAAGGGAAATGTTAAATACGCTAACAACAATTCCTAATTTGTCGTTATCGTTAGGATTTCAATTTCGCGTATAACTAGACCTCAAGTCTTGTTGGGAAACGAGTCCGGTTGAGCTATTCAAGAGTTTGTTAACCAGAGGGCATAGCACAGTTTGCAAATGGGCCACGTTGCTACGTGAAAATGTTAGATATCCCAATTATCATTTCCGAGAATAAAAAAACTGGTTGATTGGGTGTTCAACACCAAGTTTCCCATTGAGAATGAGGAAAGCTGTCATGTTGGTGGAACAGTAGGCCACTAGATTATTTTTAAACGTTTTCTGGGCCACGTAAGAAACAACGTTGAGAAACTCTGGTTTAGCCCAGTGCCTATCAACCTTTTTTATTTCATGGACCCCTTACAAAGCTAAAATTCCCTTTCTTTTGCATTGTAGTTGTTAAAAATATACTGGCCCAAAAAATTCTATAGTTCTTTCATACTTTATTAATCAAATGTGATGATGGCATGAGTTATTGCCGAAACATTTGATGAACAAATCGTGTCGCTTTCAAGAACTATTTGGCCCAGCACATTTTCGATGCGAGTCATTAACACATCTGTGTTCAGTGTCCCAAACAAACATCTATTTCCTGATTTTTTTTGTCAAACACGTCAGCAGAAACGTCATTTCCTAGGGCAATTTATGCAAGCACCAGGCTTTCAGTTCAGATCGATAAAAGACACCACAAACCATTCGCCAACACGCGAAAAAATCTTATTGATCGTTTTGTCACGTGCATTTTTTTACAGGAGCCCATTAAGGTTTATAATAACTGCCGCAGCTGCGAAAGCGTATTTTGTTACATAACAATGGTGCACAGCCCGACTATGGCGACTTTGCGATGTGGATCAACACCAGACGTGCATTCCGTTGATTTTCACCGGGTAAGTCGGTCTGCGCAGTGTCGGATATTTATACATGACGGTTTTAAGTGGCGATCCACCGCTAGCCTGTCATAAAAGTTAAACGCAAGGTTATGGTATCAGCAGGACGATGTTGGTGGCTCACAGAATATTGTTTCAGTCAATTAGGAGTGCTTAGTTGAAATTCGGTGCTCGAATGATTTTAAACTTTGGAGGCTATACGAGAAAAAGAACTAATCTCTGTAATATGTGTATTAAAAATAAAATGTACGTTGTGTTGTAAGAATAATGCTGCAGGCAAACTGGTTTAAAACCTTTGGTTGATATCTATAATTGTGTCCAATTTTCAGTCAAGGTGCACAAGTTAAATATATTTTAGTGTTATATCAAAAGTTTTTTTCTTTTTTCACAGTTTAAAGGTAGAACCATTGTTTCGTGCGCGAAGAACGACCAGGAAAGAAGAGTTCTGCGCGATTTATCCAACTGTGAAACCCAGGGAGGCGACGAAGTCTTCATCAAACGTCAATCAACCCATTCTGACGTCAGTAACTGACCTATGACGTAACAAAAACAATAATACTTACGTAATATTTAAATGTCGGGCTATCTCGCAGGTGTTTCCCCAATCTTCAATTATGACATCACAAACGCATTCTGTCGTCATACTGGGCGAGTTGAGCGTGGGCAAGTCGGCTTTGTGCAAGAGTTTCTTCCATAGCGGATTGTCAGGTCACAATGAATGCGACTATGAAGATCCTTCCTGCGACGAACACATACAGAATGTTGTCAATAAACGCGCGATGAACCGTGAGTATTTTGTGATGTTGTTTAAAATAAGTTGTTAACAGCAGGGCCTATGAAACAGATATATATGGTTTCGGGGCCTAAGTGCTACGAAGGGCCCCAGCATGACCAAAGGACAGTATGAAAGCAATGTTCAGCTACATTGATAACTGGTTTATTATTACTAATAAACATTTTTATAATCAATAAATCGGTATTTGTTGCAGTTTAATGCACAATAACACATCAATCGGCCTCAACGTTCGTTTCCAAGAAGTTTTGCAGTATTAGGGCCTCAAATGAGTTTATACAATCTTGAACGATTTCTTTAAGGCACTGGTTGACACTTTCTTATAGCAAACAAAATTACAAGAATCAATGCAACAAAGTAATCCAACAAACAATGCATTGTAATTGTAATCTCTACCAAAGTGTCAGAGGACTCAGTCTCGATAGAAATAACTATCATCGCGTCGGTTGTGACGTAAAAAATGACATTTTCTATGTGACGTAACAGACCACGTGTACGAGCGATCGGTCGAGGTGAAAGGAAAAGAATGTCGGCTTCGAATTCTTGACGTCAACACCGAGGTAAGAAAATCGACTGGCCACGTGCTATAGAACAGGCGGGAAAACTGATTAAAGCGTGGTTGTTGTCATAGAAACACCTCGTGGAGAGCGGTGACGATGAGGGAGCGGCAAATCTACGGAACTTCGTCGGAAACGGAGAAGCGTGTATTGTGGCCTACGCCGTTACTGGTAAGTTGAAATGAGTTTATTACGTTGGTGAAAGAAAACATAGCGACACAATTGCACAAAAACAATCATCGAGCCGGAAATAGCTGCGCAACGTTAAAACGTTATAAGGCGAAAAAAGTTTAGGGCGCAATTAGTAGATTGAGGTTGAACGCGCTGCAGCTACATCGTCATTACAAAGCGTTATGCGACAGGGAAGTTTTGGCGCATTGTAAGAAACTCGACTGGGGAAACGTAAGTGGGACCAGCCAAGCGGGCTCCTTTACCGAGTATCAGTTGCGTATTGTTGATTAGCAGTTGGCAAAAAGTATAATTTGGGGCGTAACAGCGGACTGCTTAACTCGAGATCTTCGATTGCACAATCAACCATTTAGTTTTCTAACGAACTGGGCAAATGAGGGACTTTCTTTTTTGCAGACAAGGGCACTTACACAACCGCTAAAGAGATCCTCGCAATGTTGTTCACCGACGGGGCATCCATCGTTGCAGAAAAACCAGTTATACTTGTCGGAAATAAGTGCGATCTTGTGCGAAAGAGACAAGTTTCAACCAGTGGTAAGTAACTATAACGTGCTGAAAAAAACTCTGAAATCATTGTTTTGAAGATTACAATCATTTGACGTAAAACGCAGCGATCTAGGATTTGAACTCATTCGGTCAAGCAAGAGTTGACAAGGATACAGCACGTCCTATTCTTGTTATTGAAACAAAAAGCCTAAAATCTTAGTTTTTTGAGAGTACAGCAGATTAGACTTTGTGGCAACAACTGGGAGTTCCCCGATCGAATTATTTCTACTTGATTAAGCTTCACCGAACCGTGCAATACGTCACGCGCCTTTTTCTTCTTTGCAAAGCGCTTCTCTCGAATTTTTCTCGTTTGCATCCAATCAATTTTAAACATGCTTAAATTAACTTTGCTGCAACGCGTTAATTTTTGCAGAGGGCGTGAAACTGGCCAAAGGATACAACGTGAAATTCATCGAAACCTCGGCGACGCTGAATCAAAACGTAGAGGAACTTTTCGTGGGAATCATCAGCCAGATTCGCTTGCGGAGTGCGAGGAGAACGACCCTGGCTGAGATATCGCCTACCGAGCAGTCACGTGATAAGAACCGACCACTCATGAAGCGTTTCAGCTCCAGCTTGATGAATCCGTTCGCTGGCATTAGGTAAGTCTGCTTCGGTTTTATTTGGGAGTTTATGTGTTTCAACCTAAAACATAGCTACCAGAGAGTTTGTATGTAGTAAATACATTGTAATGCAAACGTTTCGAGAATCGCTGTTGTTATTATCAGTACATCAGTTTACAATACAGTGTATTCACTACATACATGCTCGCTGGCTGTTATATTTTCAATTAAACTACTCTTCAAGCCCGTGTCTTTTTGTTCCTAAATTTGTTTGTTCGAAAATGTGCAAAAATTGATTATTATTACATGATAAATAAAAGCCACATGTTTTTACTGGGCATCTGTTTTGAAACCAACAGCGCACTCATTAGATTTTGACCAGCACCGGCATAAAAAGACCATCGGAATTCGTAACTGCACGCGCACCTGTTTGGAAATCCTTAAAGTAGTTTTTCGTTTTCCTTTAAATCAAAAACATGGGTAAATTATTCTCGAAACGTTATATACGCTAGATTAACATGGTGTTTAATCGAAACATAAACAGGTATTTCCGGCTTGGTCTTTACCAAGGAAAAAACAAATTCAGAAGAAATGTTTTCTCGCAGAACGCGCAAAGACACTGATCCAGAACACTCAGCAAAGCATGACGTTCCCGCGGAAACTTCAAAACCGAAGGGAAAACGCGGAGCGTGGAAATTACGGAGAAGCAAAACCGCGGAACTTCGGCCCAACAAAGTGTGTCAGGATCTTTCTGTTTTGTAAAAATTGTTTTTTTCGCCAGCCACCAGTTTCTTTTTGCATATTTTTTCTGTGTTTTGTATTTATATGCCACAAAACTTTTGTGTTAAATATGCGCTTGGTTGTTTTGTGTGTGGTTGCATGATTTATTGTGTGTATGTGTGTGTTTGTGTTAAATCACTATTAACCATTGTGAAACCATGCTGTGTAGAGTTTTTTCGCATTTCTCTGCATTCATCTGAATATTTCTATCAAAGTCTCAGAAATATATTGTTGATTTTGTGTACACACACAACATGATAATTTTGCAAACTTGGTTTTTTGTTCAACTTAAAATAAAATGTAAATTGTTTTGCTTTGCCCAGGTCATAAAAGTAACTGATTTCCAAACCCCAATATAGCAGGCTTGCTTTTAGTTTTACACTAAAGTGTTATTTATTGATTAAGTGCTTGTGTTAAAAATAAAAGAATCTTCTCATAGTATTGTTGGTAAAGCTTTCAAAAGATTTGATTCATAGTAAAATAGAGGTTTTCATAGGAAAATAGAGGCAAGGTTACAAAAATTTTGGAAAATTTAACACATACAACAAGAATGTTAGGAAAAATTTTGTCAACACACTACATAAATACCTGTATGAATCACTTTATGAACATCCACAGGCTTGTAGAAGTGATCATCAACAACCTTGCGTTGATTACAATCCATGACAAACTTTTGTTTAACCACATTGTAAATCACATCATGTTACCGCTAAAAATGCATAATTTGTGTGAAATTGAGATTTAACTCAACACCTGGTCACTTCATATTTAAGAAATTGGCTTGTAAATTCATATAGTCCAACTTACAACCAATTAACTCATTTTATATTAGTTATGTGTGTGAATGTTCTTTTCCTGGCCAGTAATCCAATATTAACTGCCACTCTTTAAAACAACACAAATTTGGATCAGCAACAAGTGTTACAAGTTAACATCAAGACCTCTNTATATTGTTGATTTTGTACACAAACAACATGATAATTTTGCAAACTTGGCTAATAAGCTCTCAGATTGTTTGTTCAACTTGAAATAAAATGTAAATTGTTTTGCTTTTCCCAGGTCATAAAGGCGACTAATTTCCAAACCCTGATATAGCGTGCTTGCTTTTAGTTTTAGACTAAAGTGTTATTTATTGATAAAGTGCTTGTGTAAAAAATAAAAGAATCTTCTCATAGTATTGTTGTTTAAGCTTTCAAAAGATTTGATTCATAGGAAAATAGAGGTTTTCATAGGAAAATAGAGGCAAGGTTACTGAAATTTTTGAAAATTTGAACATATGAAACAAGAATTTTGGGAAAAATTTTGGCAACACACTACGTAAATACCTGTATGTATCACTTGATGAACATTCACAGGCTTTTAGAAGTGATCACCAACAACCTTGCATTGATTACAATCTATGACAAACTTTTGTTTAACTCCGATGGGATCTCACTTCATGCTGGATGTCATTTAATGGTGTTCCACATTGTAAATCACATCATGTTACCACTAAAAATGCAAAATTTGTGTGAAATTGAGGTTTAACTCAAAACCTGGTCACTTCATATTTAAGAAATTGGCTTGTAAATTCATATAGAAAAACTTACAACCATTTAACTCCTTTTATATTAGTTATGTGTGTGAATGTTCTTTCCTGGCCAGTAATCCAATATTAACTGCCGCTCTTTAAAACAACACAAATTTGGAGCATTAACAAGTGTTACAAGTTAACATCAAGACCTCTATTATGCTTGTGAAATAAACTCTTTTATGTTAGCCAATAAAAAAGATATTGTCATAAACACAGATGGAAAGTACTCGAGTATTTAAAAACTACATGTTACACAAAACTACAAAGACCTAAAAACGTTAGGCTTCCATACTGCCTTAAAAATAACTACAAATTTCCGTAATGATGCAGAAGCTCAACCACATTAATTTACCTTAATCTCTCTCGTTTTTTAGACTGGCTGATGGTGATGGCTCCAAATATTTCTTCCAAGACCAATTACATCACTAGTTTAACAATCTCCGGTGCATGGAGTGATGTATAAATAAAAATCTTTGCAAATCAAGCTCTTTGCAATCATTGCAATCAAAATAAAGATGTTCTGACAAAAAATATTAAGTTAACAAACGCCAAATATTTACAAACAAACGCATGTGTTGTGTTGTCAGACACCAACAAAAAAACGCCGACCGTATTGGTACAACCAAGAAAAATAAATTTCTGATGTTAGCGTTGTTTTATTCTCAGATATATTTACAACTTTAAAGTTTTCATTCATTTCCCTGAGTAGAGCTCAAAAATAATATTTTCTTTGTCTTTTTATTTGTATGTGCATTGTTTTTGCCACAGGAAAGTATTGTCAAAAGGGACTGAGATTTAGAATAGTTGGCAGCAAGTTGTAGTTACTATTTATTCAATTTTAGTTCGAACCCAGGTATAAAAACATATTTTCTCGAGCCCTTAAATCCTCCACCTTTTCTTCATTTTTCCTTTTATGGTGTTGACCCGTAATTGACGTTGTTGCACTGAACGGGTATCGATTGGTCTTTGCGTAACAACTGATCTCGAAAAAATTTAACCTCCACTTAATGTAATTGTTATGCTGCGGAATTATGTTCAAAAACGAGTCAACAACATCGATACTGAGGTCAGGAATTGCTCATAACCACATGTTACGTTGAAATTCTAGAGAAAAACACAAAATTTTATCAATTTGAACTTCCAGTGAACCACACTTGAACACAAAACGTTGAGATTTATTTGAAAGTGTGTCGCTCATTTTGGTCAGGTCCACTAATAAAGAAACTTAAATCTAAAGCATGTTTTGTCCACAAAAATGAAAAAATAGACTAATGAAGTTTCCTCTAGCGCAAATCGGGGGAAAAACAATCTACAATAGTATTCGTGCCCACGCCCAAACCAAAGGTGGACAAGTTACCAACTGTAATGGTTTTAAGCAGCAGAATAATGTTTAGCATTCAGCACTAGGTGGTTTTGTGCATAAAATCTCCTCCTAATATGGATTTGTAAACACGAGCCAGCAAATCTAGAACGATTTTCCAAGACATATTTGGTTGCAATATATTTTCATTTCTATTTCGCGCACGACGGTCGTTAAAAAATAATTTCGATTGTTTGTCGCGGCCGTTTGTTTATGAAACAGCGGCACAACAGAGACAATTTGTTTATTTGTGACGAAACAATCGAGAACAAGGGACCCCCCTTTGCTGACAAGGAGTTCATTATTTCACTGTTCGCCCGCCGTTGCGCGGTAATAACGGGCTTTGTCACAATTATTGTTCGTCATAAAGGCACCCCATTGCGCTGGTTTTGGCGGGCGGTGCTCGTAAATTTTGCTCAAAGCCAGTAGAAAAAAGCCCGACAAAGTTGCGAATATATGAAAGGCAATTGTAAAAGTTTGCTGTGTGACTTTGACCAGCACTTGCTTGTTTTTGCAGCAGTTTAGTTCAGGTTTTAAATCCAAAGCGTTTGAATCAGAAACATGAGGCATGAGTTGCAAAACTAGCTAAGGTACATAATGTGTCGCTTTTTGGAAAAAGTCTGATTTGGTGACAGGCTTAAAAGTTTAATTATTCCGAGGGCTTGCTCTCATTTTACTCCGGTAAAACTCTTTTTTTTTAATGTGGAGTTTAAAAGGTTAAGACAGACAAAATCGACCACACTTATTAATACGGCATAAGAAAAGCGTTGAATCAAATTTGCGGGGAGCTTAATGCGGTTAAGATAGACCGCAGCACCAACGTGAACTATGCGCCGATATGCTCTCCACCGTTTACTCATCACTTTAATCAGAGTGACAGTTAAAATTAACACCGCAAGTCGTTCTCGCTGTAATAAGCTTCACATAAAAGGTTTCAGAATAATGGCGAAACTTTGGATCGTGACGAACCGTAAAGTTATGAGTCAGAATCGTAAAGAGCTGTGGGATTTCTTTCCGCGATTTGAGCGATACAAACAAGCTGTTGTATTTTATCGTAGCCTTAGTTCTGCCTTATTACGAGGCTGGCGAAATCTATTGTGGCTTTACGTTATTCAAAGTTCGTCTTAAAACGTTCAAAACAATGATTTTCAGCTTCTCGTCATTATGCAATGATGATGACAACAGCGATTGATGAAACGTTTGCAATAAAATTTATTCACTACATACAAGCTCTCTGGCATTTGTGTTTTTACTTATACCACTTTTTAGGTCCGTGTTTTGTGTTCCTAAGGATTTTAACGTCATGCCCAATAACAGGTGGTCGAGTATTTTTAGAAAAAACGGGTTTAATGACAGGAGGACTATTATTAAAATGTATATTTTGTTTCACATTTTCCATAGTGGGACCACAACATCATGAATTTCCTAATAATCAATCTGATCCTATCCTTTTACGTTAAACTGTCGTCGACCAATCAGAGCGCGATTACAAGATCACGTGTCAACATCCTGGTTTTGGCGCCCTACAACGATTCGTATTTGTTCAGCAGAAACAAAATGCAGCCGGCTATTGAATACGCCCTGACGTCATTGCAAAGAAATAAGCCTTCTCTGCTACGTGATGTCGAATTCACGGTGACGTACAAGTAAGGTTTTCATGACAATTTAATTGCTGTGGTAATACGAAAAAAATGCTGTCCTCTTGTGCTCGTGGTTTTATAATGTACCTCATTATTCTTCATTGTGTATCTATAGTGCCATGATTATCAAAATGTGCGTCGCGACGCCGTGGTGTGTCGTTTTAATTTTCCAAGAACGTCGCATAATAATTTCGTTTCTCAGCTTTTGTGTTTTTTTACCACAAAATACAACTTTGATAATAAGTGCATTTATTAAATTTCGATCGCTGGTGCGTCGAAAGTCAACTTTTTCAAAAGTTTAGCATCGAAAAAAGTTTCGCCTTTCAAAGTGTTACATTCACAATTTAGCCTAGAATTGGTGGCAGGCATTTCCAAGGTACGTCCTTCCAACTCGGTTATTTGCATTTTTTGGTTTTTTATAATTCCAACGCCTTGGCCACGAAATCAATTGTGTTACCTGCAGTATTCATTCGTTATCTGAACGCATTACTTGTAACAGTGATTCAATTTTCACAGGCGCATATTACCCGATCACGTGTTAAATAATCGTCAAAGGCAATGTAAGATAACTTGAAAATCTCTTCACCCATGGCGTGCAATGCAATGTTACCTATTCCAGTATATTTACAAAAAACCTTGCAACCGTCGACTGCACGACTTTGACAAGGAAGACGTATTGGCGGGTACTGGAAGGGCTGTTGTTGTTTTTCCATAGTTATTATTAGACTTTGAAATGGATAATATTAGTTTGTAAGTCCTTAGGCCTTCGTCGTTCGTCGTACGGCCGTACGTCAGTTCACGCAGGCAAGCGGCGCCTGTTATCTATCAACACAAGGAGCACGCGTTCTTGTTATTGCGTCGAACCATCAAGTGAAACTTTTGTGCGCACACCGTTTCAAAACCAACAGCGTTGAAAACAAATTACTCATCTGTGTGAGTTCCTTAGGGGACGTTTATGGCGTCATTATCGTTCTGGGCGCCCATGAGAGTTGTCGAATTGTAGAGCGCGCTTTTTGTCACCTCGCCATGTTACTTATTTAACCCTCGCGCCCACAATGCCACCCCAGTCAATTACAGTGGATATTTATAAAATTGAATGATGTTCAAATGTTCCGAAACCCATTAGTCGGATTAGGGTGAAAGTGTTGATTGATTTGTGGAAAGGGACGTGGCCCGAAGTGCATCATAGGGGAGGGATTGACAAATAAGGTCCTAATATATTTGTTTGTTGGTGACTAAATACATAATCTTTGTCCCAGGTATATTTGATTTTGTCGGATTTTAAAACTGTTCCAAATTAAAAGATAGCTGCCCGCGTCTGGATTTCGTGCAATATGAGAATGACAAACTTTAAACTGTTAAAATGATTTTTTTCTGGTTGAAACGTTTGCGTTACGTTTTTATAGAGATTTCACTTTAGGTTTACACAATTCGTGGTTTTAAATAGTCTCGCTAAAAAGATATAAGCCAGTACTTGTGTGTAAAATATTTTCTACGTTTCGACAAACGCTCTTCGTGGTGATGATGACAACAGCGTTTGTCGACAGGTGATAAAATGTTTTACACACAAGTACTGACTTGTATCTTCTAACTGAAAAACATTTTTCTGCGACAATTTTTGTTTGTTCATCTCATTCAAAAATCCCAAAAAGGAACTAGGAATATGGCGCATTACACCATTAAACAAAAAACAACTTTTGTCAGTTTATACTTTCGTTTTGCAGAAACAGCTCATGTGATTACGCAGCCGGGGTCAAAGCGGTCGAGTTCTACTACGAAAACAGCTACATCGATGACGTCACTCAGCAACGCGTCATGACGTCACCGATGTTGTTTCTGGGGCCAGTGTGCAACGTTCCCACTGCGGTCGTTTCGACTTTCGCGTCCGAATGGAACGTTCCGGTGATTTCCCCCGGATCCCAAGCGGCCTGGGTCAAGATGGCAGGGGATTACCCCACCTTGACCCAGATCACCCCTTCCTACGTTGATGTAGCTTATTTTATTAAGAGGGTCTTGAGCAGGGATGTAAAGAAATCGGTTTATCTCATATACGAAGATGCTTTCGAGAGCAAATCTACAGAAAGGTGAGTTGCTCTGTGACTTAAATATGTTGAAGTTAAAATCATAAGTGCCAGAGAGCTTGTACAGAGTGGACACATTGTATTGTGAACGTTTCAACAATCGCTGTTGTTTATGTACAGAAGATGACAACTTCAAATGTTAAAATGTATCACAATGTATTCACTGTTACAAGCTCTCTAGCAGTTTTGCTTTGATGTTAATTTATTGGTTCGTGTCACTGTTCCCAAATTAATTAATACATTTTTGTTGACGAACCTGAACGTCGCAGAGTGTCGCAATGCAAAATACGCTGATGACAACAACAGCGATTGTTGAATTGTTTGCAATACAATGAATTCGTGATAAAAAGCTTATTGGTTCGCATCCCTGAAAATAGTTGATAAGTTTTCGTACGTAACCGTTGCAGAGAGTGTCACAACCTGATGCAATCTGTCTACGCTGTCTTTCAAGAGCACAAGATGCTCGACTTCATTGGTCCTTACGTGGTGCATGCCTCATCGGATCATCAGGAGTTGATTCAAGATTTGCAAGACCCGCAAGGTAAGGTGATGCATCCAGTTAGTTGCAATACCTTCCTGCTTGTAGCACAACAGCGCGGTCACTTGTGTTTCCTTGAGCAAGAAACCTAAGCGCAATAGTTCCAACCCAGTGGAACTCGATGGGTTGACCCAAATTGAAGTCACCAACTTCAAAAATGAAAAAAATCAATAGCATTGAGACTCGTTGTGAACATAACGCATTCAGGATAAAAATGAAACTTTAAAATGCGTTTAAGTGCAAGTGGCACAAGGGCGTAGCGGAGTTGGGTTTGTGAAGAAATGTGTCAAAGGTTTTGGATGAAGGCTTCGGTTTGAGATACCGCTTCTCGAATGAACAAGAGAACAACAAGTGTAGGGAGAAGAAAGTAACCATGTTTTCCATCGGAATGCCAAATGAGGAATCTGTGACTTGGAAACTTTGGGAGTGGGTTCCCTTTGTCACGCTTTTGGTATAAGTTGGTGATAAGTTAAATACATAAATATCGTTTGGAAACGTAACCAGCATAGAAATGTTATTCTAGTCGTACTCATGTGCGCCTCCAGCGACGTGGTTAGGAGTCTGATGATCGCCGCTTACCGAGCCAAAGTGGCCACGCGGGGGCGCAACGCGTGGTACGTGGTCGATCTTCACAACGATTCGCACTACGCCGACGGCGCCTGGAAAAGAGGTAGGCGTTTAACATTGCGTTACTGACCCGCCGTGTGACGTCATAATGACGTTGCGTCACGCCGATTCGCAGGTGATTATCTTGACAAGGTGGCGAAGGTAGCCTACCGAGCCCTCGAAGTCTTTACGCTGAAAGTTTCCAACACAACCAAGTTCAGGAAGTTCTCGAAATCCCTCGGAAACGAGTATCGCAAGAGGGGAGTCCCCGCCGAGGAAAGAAAGGTGACGTCACTACTTTGCGCGTCATGTTGCTTGCTTGCGCTTTTAAAATTGGGGCTATCTTCTTATCTATCGCCCATTACGATTATCTTTTGTCGAATGTGCATTGCTTTAAACCAGCGGTTGTTCACCTTTTCATTACCAATTTCTGTTCAGAAAAAATTACCATTTTCACAATTTAACAAAATACAATTTATCTATTTTGCTAGTTATGCCATTCTCCATACATGTTCAGTAACTTTTTAAAAAGCTACCCATGTGTGGGTAATTCCCCTTAGGTAAGAAGTGCTTAAGACGTAATACAAACGAAACTTTAAAACTTAACAATATTGATAGAATAGATTGTACAAGCTCTCTGGCTCCATCTGCAGGTAAACGGGTACGCCGAAAACTTCCACGACACGGTGCTGTTGTACGCACACGCCATCAACCGCACCTTGTCAAAAGGAAAGACTCTCTTTGATAGTCAAGACATCACAAACAACATGAAAGACGTTACTATCCAAGGTAACCAACATTAATAAATACCACCTAATTAAGTGTGACGTAACAATTACGTGTTTATGACGTAGGAATAGCAGGACCAGTGTCGCTCGATGTTTATGGATTTCGTCACGGCGAATACAGTCTTCTCTACATGGCCAACGTTAAAACCGGAAAATTTCAGGTAATTGTTACGCCAGTGGTTATCATCCCTTTTATCGATGCATTCCCCCTTTGATTATTTTCAAAAATTTTCATTTCTCTTATGCTAGAGACAAGAAGTGATAAAAATAAAGTAATACTAAAAGGTTTTAAACCAATGGCCTACCTAAAATAATTACTTCACTTATCACGAATAACTTAATTATAAAGTGGAAACTTCTTCCTTGACTCATAAAATTCCTCCCTGGGGGGAATTCCCTCCCGGTTGGGAACCCCTGGATTACGTCATGGTTAGATGACGTCACCATGTGACGAAGTTTATTTCTATACCTGGCAGAGGACTGTGGATTTGTTCGGAAAGCAGATGACGCCCTCTGTAGACGCATTGAACTTCAGAACGAGTTTGAATCGTCTGTTGAGGGAACACGCCAATTTTACTGACGAAGACCTTATGCAAATCGGGCTACTAGGTGAATTATTGTTATGGTGATTAAAAAAATAATTGGCAAAGTGCTCGTCTATAGTGAATACATTGTAATGTAAACGTTTATGCACTGATGATGACAGCAGCGCTTGATAAACTTTTGTATTAGGATGTATTCACTGTAGACAATCACTTTGGCAGTTTTGTTTTTAACCAAGCCACTCACGTCCGTGCATTGTGTTCTTATTATTATGTTTATCAAAACATGTCACTGGCGCTTGTCATGTCCGACATCCCAAATTGAATGTTACCGAACATTTTTTCTCAAATAAGTTGAAATGGAAGCGTTTTAAGTTGATAAAATCTCAACTGTTAGCAATTTAATCCCTCTGTGTTTGCTTTTTATGGGTCCCCTTCCATGAAGGG
>QXVZ01025989.1:0-10548 GCA_008931825.1 Phallusia fumigata
TTACATGTAGATAGTAATGACTTGACGTTTTGCCGAATGTTTGACTGTGTGTTGCTGCCGGTCAGTTGTTTGATTGAGTTCATATGATTGTGCTGCGTACTGCCGTTGTGGTTCTTGCGAAAAACGTTCTGCCCTGGGCTATATATGTAACCGTGTAGTTTTCAATTTAGCTGATTTGTTCGTTCTCAGTGAAGGGCAACAAATCGACGAAGGCAAAAAATCCAAAGACAAAGAAAAAATCAACGTCAAAGCTTTTCAGAAGACCGGTGTTAAAGGTATTTTTAAATTTTTTAGTGATCTATAATAGACTAAGATATGCCTCACACCATGCATGATCAAAAATATAGTCTAGCCATTTGGTCAAATACTCCTTGTAAAAAGTTGGTAATGAGAAAAGTTATGTTTTCTTACTATCCATTTGCATTTCTGGATATTTTAGTCTGGAATTTAAGTTAAATTATGTGAAAATTCTGAAGACTGCTGGGTATTTTGACATCCTGTCAGTTGGACTTGGCAGTTGTATATGCACAGTAGGGCTGTTACCTTTTTTGTGCATGCCTTATTTTTACCCAGTACACCTATATATACAGTTAACAGCCTTAACACACAGTATATCAGTGCAACAGGCACATCAGTTCACTGAAGTGAGATTGGTTTGACATGACTTTAATTCCAAACAATAAACAACCTTAACTAACAATGCAAAGCCACCATGGATTAAAACTGTTGCAGCTGTTTGTAACAAGGCTATTGTCTTGCTGTCAAACCCAGAATCAGTCATGCACATGGGGATATTATGTTTAGTACATTGGTTGGACAGTCTACAAATTTTTTTGTTAACAAAACAGATAGAGAGCTTTATCACTCTGCCATTAGTAAAAGATTGACTTGTAGTGTTTGATATCATATTGCTTACTTGATTGGCTGGGTCAAAAGAATTTATCTGGCAAGATATGCTTTTTACGTCTACATCTCGTTCAGCGTGGAGATCATTGTTGTCCAAAGATTGTCATGTGGAAAGCCTTGCCTTTTGGTTAGCATACATTTTGGCTACAAGAGTTTTTGTAAAATATGTGTTTCTTATGATTTAGTCATTGTGTAGATGAATATATATTTCCACAGCAGTTTTACCTATCAATTTTGGAAAATTTCACCAGTGTGTACTTTGTTTCTCTACAGGTCCGATATAAGAACAACCCCAAGAATCTGCATCTGCAAGAGAAAAAAGCTTCAGAAATCGATTGTGTCTCAATTCCGATACTACTCAATTCTAACAAGCAACCCAAGAATGGAATCGTTTGTTAACAAATGTCCTTTCCTGGCTAGGGTACCAACCAAGTTTCTCCAAAAGGCTGGCCAGTCCTTGGTGTCTTATGCCTACCGATGTCCAATTATGTCGGAGTATATGGCACGCTACACAGCAATGCTAAACCTGCAAAGTATTAGGTAAGGTGNACCAGTGTGCACTTTGTTTCTCTACAGGTCCGATATAAGAACAACCCCAAGAATCTGCATCTGCAAGAGAAAAAAGCTTCAGAAATCGATTGTGTCTCAATTCCGATACTACTCAATTCTAACAAGCAACCCAAGAATGGAATCGTTTGTTAACAAATGTCCTTTCCTGGCTAGGGTACCGACCAAGTTTCTCCAAAAGGCTGGCCAGTCCTTGGTGTCTTATGCCTACCGATGTCCAATTATGTCGGAGTATATGGCACGCTACACAGCAATGCTAAACCTGCAAAGTATTAGGTAAGGTGTTCTGTTTTCAAACTTTATCTGTAAAATTCAAATTTGTGTTGGTTTAAAACGTACTTCGGTTACTAAGTACATGATTAATGAATTTGAAATTCTACTGTTGCATGTTCAAATCGGGACAAGACAGAAACTTAAAAAGTACTTAAATTAAAAACATAAACTGAAAGAGAGCTTATGTATAGTGTATGACAAACAGATGATGACAGCAGCGTTTCATAAGATGTTTACATTACAGTGTATTCACTTTATCCAAATTCTCTGGCAGTTATTCTTATATGTAGGGTGTTGACATGTTAGTATATTTTCTGACCAAAATATAATTGCTTTCAGACCCCTCTCAACTGCTGCCCCGGGTCTAGAAGTGATGAAACCGGCAGGTAAATAAAGATAAATTCATTTGGTATTTTAAAACTTTAAAACCTGTTTGTGATGTGTGTTGTGCATGAAAAAAAACTTATAAGGAAGTTGGTGTTCACACATAAACACAACCGGTGAAGTTGGTGTATCAAACCATCACCTAAATTCTACCTCCCTTTAAACTTGAATCAGTTGCATGACATTTATGCTGTTATGGTTGAATGGACGTCTGTGGCTGGTATTTCCAATGGGCTATATTTAAATGTAAATCAGTCGTTTGGAAATTCCCATTGTAGTACAATGTGGGTGTACATATTCGTTGTCCCGACTTACAGGGTAACTGTTTATGTGCCAGCCATGCCAATCGATAGTATGTGCTGTTAAAATGCAGTTGACAACGTCACATACTATCAGCGTCAGCCACAGGCCGGACACTGCCACTGCCCGTTGCGCTTGATACACTTGGTACGTGACAGTATCTTGCTTTTGCGGATTTACCTGTCACTTTGTAAAACATTTTTGGTGGCATCTATTTTTGGTGTGGGAAATGTAAATAGATAGACTGGTCAGTGTTGCCGGATATTTTGAAACAGCTAAATTTACAAAATGGCAATTTTGTGAATTTTTTTTACAGTTTGTAATATTCCAAACCCAAAATTTTTTTCCAAGCTGCAAATGCAGAGCAGCATAAGAGTGTTAAACCATAGCGATAAGAACGCGTATCACAGTGGTCCCGCTAGCTCACTTCAAACGGCGGAAGCTGCCATTGCGCAGGTATTCAGCCGTCGCTGCGGAATAGTGACGATATTTGCGCTCTGTGTAGCGTTTATGGCATGCAATAAAGCAAACCCCCGAAACCAAAACCGCAACTGATCGAAAAGTCGCGACCCAATCTCAAGAACAGACAAATCCGGCGAGGAACTGTCACCTTGGCAACCCTGCCGATGCGCACGACAAAATTCGTGCGAAGCGCTCGAGGAGTTTCCAAAGATGAAAAATTGTTGTCGATTTTCAGCTGATACAGTTGCACTGACCGTGGCGCGCAGCCGTGTAGGCCAACAACAAACGGCACCCCAGCTGTCCCCGCCTACCATCTGCCCCTTCCTGCATTGCTCGGCCGGCAAAAGCTTTGCGCAAATCGCCAGCTTTGAGGTGCAAGAGGACATTTTTGAGGATGCCCTGGATGCTGTAGACGGAATGGAGACTGACGATGCTGACGGCGTTGAGGAACTGTTTGTCCAAGCTCCACAAGGTAGAAATAAACAAAGCGCAATTTGACAACTGGTTTTAGTAGCTGGTGGCATGTCAATTGGCTATTAAGTCATCTGACACAAATTTTTGTACAGACCCCTTTGAGGCTGATAACTTTTCGAGCAGCATCATGGATACCATTAAGGAGGGTATTGTCACACCGACAGGGGAGGTCTTCACACGAGACTCAGTGAACCCCGAAACTGGTAACTTTATGAAACCACTAATATTTACCAATTATACGCTACTCCAATAAATGAAAACTACTTGAACTGTGTAATGTCGCCTTTTTCGCCATTAGTCAAGAAGTATTTTTAGGATTTTGTTTAAAATGTTGTACATCGATGTTTTGCATTTTCAGTGTTGCAAATGAATCCTAATGCCGTTTTATTTGTTTAGCGGGCGGCCAGGCGTTCGACTACGACCAGTTCATGAAGAAAAGCATCGCAGCCAAAAAGCAAGATCATACCTACCGGATTTTCAAGAAGGTACGCATCGTCACACACAATAAGCTCAATCGCATTTTTACAATCTCACAAAAAATATGAATCAATAATTGACAGGTCAATCGATGTGCCGACACTTTTCCATACGCCGAAGATTATTCTGCTATAACCGAAGGCTCAGAGATACCTCAGCGTGTATCGGTATGGTGCAGTAACGACTACCTCGGCATGAGCCGTCATCCCAAAGTTCTGGAAGCCATCAGGTAAGATAGTGGATTTAGGAGAATTTTTGTGCTTTTAGTTAATGGCGGTAGGCGGGTTTCGTTTGGCTGTTGGCATTGCTTTGCTGAAGTGATAGATTACTCAGGATTTGAAAGCGCGTTGTCGGTAAACGGGATGTTAGGCAATTAGTTATAACCCACAGCTGAAATTCCCTCATGTTTTCGGTGTTATGTTAAACGTTGTCAGTGTTTTCTACGGTAAGGATTTTTTCAGCAACTAAATGTTTTATAACCCTATTCTAGGCTTACAGACCTACCAACAATCTACAAAATGTTATAATTCGCAAAGTTGTTATAAAGCAATATGTTACGAATTTTCAATTTCGCCGCGTATGAAGATCTAAATTCGTTGCCATTTTTCTCCCCAGAGCAACAGTGGATCGTTACGGAGCCGGTGCTGGCGGTACTCGCAACATATCGGGTACTTCGTCCCTGCACGAGTTACTCGAGTCGGAGTTGGCCGATCTGCATCGCAAGGAAGGTGCTTTACTCTTCTCCTCATGCTTCGTCGCCAACGACTCGACTCTCTTCACATTGGCCAAGATGTTACCAGGTGCGTTAACGCATATGGCTTGAACTAACGATTTTGTGGCAAACATTCGGGGAAATTGTATGTTTTTTATTGTAAATCAGGTGAAATCTCAGATGGAATGTTAGAAAATTGTGATATTTTGTTGATTCGGCGTTTTGTTGCTAAAAAACGCAAAAGGTGACATTTTGAAAAAGGGCCATTAAATTTCCTACAGGTTTTTGACTGGTGTATAGTGATGTACAAAATACGACAGCACTCTTTAGTGTGTGCAAACTGATCAAAAGGCAGCAGTTAAAAGCCCTTGTCTTTCTGTATCATAATCATTAGTTAACGTCACAAAACGGTTCAAAATCAGTAGTTTGAGTGACGGACATGATCTGGCATCTTTTCCTGCCATTTCGGCGGATCCTATGTCGTGTCATTTTACGCCAAGGGCTATTCAGATTCCTGGGCTCCGGTTGTTGTGACGCGACTAATGATTCGTGTCATTCGGTGCAAAACCGTGCAGCACTTCGTGCGCGAAATGCATTTTTAGGTCGAAGTTCAGTCTTCTGCAGGGCCTGCATTTCAGGTGCTCCGTATGTATTATGTTTTTTCCAAAACCCCCCAGGTCGTATTTCAATCATGCAGTCTCCTATAGCGGTTTCGCTTCTAGTGCAGTTTACAGTGAGCTAAACCCACACAGACTGGCACGCGATGCAAGGATTGCTAGAAAATGTATAACCCACGTCCTGTCGACGTGGCTAGACAAAACGTATGCCCGAAATTGTAAAAGGCAGTGCTCGGAGCATTTTAGGAATGTCAAACTGGTAACTGATATCTGATAAATGTTTCAACCTTACACGCATAGGTTGATTTTCCTGAATCTACTCCCTTTTTTTCGAGTCATTTCTGACAATGACAACAGCGTTTGTCGAAACGTAGAAAATGTTTCTCATACAAGTACTGGCTTGTATCTTCTTATTGAGGGTATTAAAAACAGTGAATTGTGTGCTTACTGCTTATATATCTCAATTGGCAGGCAGGATGTTTTTCTTGCATTTCAACCACCAGAGAATGTAAAGAATTTGCTGCATATACAACTGGCAGCCAACTTAAACAAGTCCCCAGTGCCCTTAACGAATATGCGTGAAATGCCACAATTAACTTTATCAGACCTGTCAATCATGTACCTCTGTTCAACGAACGAATTACCCCTTAATGGCCGTCAAATAGCTGGCAAAGTTCACCTACAAAATCGCTAACGAAGCGTCTTATAACAGCGTGTAATCATGTTAGCGGACGTGTTCAACTTGCGCACAAGCCAGGCAATTGATTTGGCCGTGACGCACGCCTGGTTCACGGCAAACACCTGATAAAAACAACCTTGCGAAAGCTAAATAACGTCGCCGAAACATAGTTGTAGATATTTCACGCAGCTTGGAGGCAAATTGCCCGATTCGGGGCCATTTGCTCAAATGCGCAACAAATGAAATATTTCGTGCGAACGCTGGATTGACAGCAAACCTCCCAACCTTGTCTACTTCTTGACTTCCCATGTTCAAGTGTTTGTGCCGTGCATTTTGCAAGAAACGTGTCCTTGCGGTCTGACACAGTTATTGGTGGCGCTACTTCCCCTTTTCTGTTTGCTGTCACCCTTTTCGCCCTGTCACCGTTGCTGGAAAATTCTTTGCGGTTTCTTGCCGCTGTGGATATGAGCAAAGTCGAAACTTAGAAGGGCCACAAAATGTTCCACACTCACCATTTAACATTTTACACCCGACACAAGCAAGATACGTGATTTATTGTCGACTACAGCCACTGGTAATTATTTGTATCAGCAGCCACACAGTTTGGTGAAATGATTTACCACGCCCCAATAAGTTCCGGGCAAACACCGGGAATTGTTCTTGCTGCGAAATGACATGACATATCGGTCCGGGCGACTCAACACGCAGCGCTGTGAAGTAACAACGGAACAAGAACGCGAATTTGTATACAAACGCAGCTGTGTGAACAGTCGTTCGGACAGTGGCGCTTAAAACTGTACGGATTTCCCCGAATTTCGCTACACATTGACAAGTTTGAATTGCACACTATCCAGCCAAGTGGTTCCCAAACTATGGCACCCGTATCACAAGGATATATTCTAGGTCATACGCAAGCAACTATTTTTTCTTATTCAAGCTTGTCAAAAATGTTATTTGTTACAGCACAGTTTGCATTTATCACTTAACGATCTCGCGAAAAATCATTCAGTCACCAGGTCGGTTCTTGTANGCTGCAACAGTTTTAATCCATGGTGGCTTTACATTGTTAGCTATAGTTGTTTATTGTTTGGAATTAAAGTCATGTCAAACCAATCTCACTTCGGTGAACTGATGTGCCTGTTGCACTGATATACTGTGTGTTAAGGCTGTTAACTGTATATATAGGTGTACTGGGTAAAAATAAGGCATGCACAAAAAAAGGTAACAGCCCTACTGTGCATATACAACTGCCAAGTCCAACTGACAGGATGTAAAAATACCCAGCAGTCTTCAGAATTTTCACATAATTTTACTTAAATTCCAGACTAAAATAGCCAGAAATGCAAATGGATAGTAAGAAAACATAACTTTTCTCATTACCAACTTTTTACACGGAGTATTTGACCAAATGGCTAGACTATATGTTTGATTATGCATGGTGTGAGACATATCTTAGTCTATTATGGATCACTAAAAAAATGTTAAAATACCTTTAAAACCGGTCTTCAAAAAAGCTTTGACGTTGATTTTTTCTTTGTCTTTGGATTTTTTGCCTTCGTCGATTTGTTGCCCTTCACTGAGAACGAACAAATCAGCTAAAGTGAAAACTACACGGTTACATATATAGCCCAGGGCAGAACGTTTTTCGCAGTAACCACAACGGCAGTACGCAGCACAATCATATGAACTCAATCGAACAACTGACCGGCAGCAACACACAGTCACACATTCGGCGAAACGTCAAGTCATTACTATCTACATGTAACTCTGTGGCGACACCAACTGGAACTTAATGACGTCATCAAAACAGCCTAAATCATAAATAGCTTACTACAAGCAAAACAATATTTTTTGTGAACAATCAGAAAGCGATTTTAGCTAAATACACAAACGTAGCACGAAGTTTTTGCATCGCTCTTTAGTGATGATTGTATTATTTTGCAATTGGATGGCGCAGCCGGGTTTCTTTCAACCGCCAGAGGGCGGCACCGTAATTTATCAAAACATTACCACATGCACAATACACACTGTGCAGTTTGCAGTCAGTTGTTGGCATCTTAAATGGTCCGTAACGCCAAATTTGGACNAAACATTACCACATGCACAATACACACTGTGCAGTTTGCAGTCAGTTGTTGGCATCTTAAATGGTCCGTAACGCCAAATTTGGACTTAACGTGCTATGAATGAACGAAGTATGAATAGGTTTGTACTAAGATTGGAGAGCTGTTGTGTTATAATGTGTATGCAATGTACATTTTGCTACAAAACTAATCGTTATGTTTTTGTAAGATCGTAACTTGTGTGCGCAACAAAGACCTTACGGCATTTACCTATTTTTAAATTTATAGATAAACTGATAATTTTGCAACAACGCAGCTGGAAGCTTGAACAATAATGACTGTGAAACAGCCAGAATTTTGTGATAACATATTACCAGATGAGGATATTATTTTGGATGTAAGTTTTTTAATAGAAATTCTTTTTATTTATCTTGGCCTAAACGATGATTTGCACAGCTTTGTTTTTATTAAATCGTCCAATTTTTCTGCATTTATTTCAGGGGACACCACTTCATGATTACCTAACAAATTTGGAGAAAAATGAGAACTGGATCTTTGAAGATGAAGATTCAATACAGACAGGACCTTGCATTAGAGATTTTCTGTATGGCATAAATTTGAAGGTTGGGTATTTGTCACCAAAATGGTGCAAGTTATAACTGGCTGGTTAACCACAATTGTGTTGTTTTTTCTTTTCGTAGGAATACATTTTTGCTAAGTGGGATTGTTTACATCGCAAATTGTCATCTCTTTTTCCTGTTTCCCAAGATGTTCTCATAAAAATGGTACCAACATTTTCTTTAGTACACCTTTTTATGTTGCTAGTGTTTTTGCTGTTATGTCATGTTTGTATGTCTTTTTTGCAGAGCAAATTGTATTACAACAAATATGGAAGTGAAATCCTCAGCAGTTCTGTTATCCTTGAGGATGATTTGGATTATTTGTGTGTTCAAAGTCCACAACACTTTCTTAGTGCAATTCAGCACAACAGACAGCCATTCAATGACTACAAGTGCCTAAAAACAGCAAGGTAAAACTTCATGACAATAGTAAAATTGTAAATTTTACAACTTGTCAGCTTAAAAAATTCTCTGTAACATAGCATTACACTTATTTTGTTTGCGATTGTTGCTTAAAAAATTATTTCTTGCAGATACCCTGCAGTGCTTTTTGCTTTTTTGGCATGTTTAATATCTTTTTGGACATCTCCATACCTGCCAAGCATTGGACAATTTATTGTGATTGCCTGCTCCTGTTTTGTATTGTTATTTAATGTCAGGCTAGAGGTAAGTTCGCCTATTGTGTTGCCAGCTTTTTAAATCCCTTCCAATTAAGCCCTGGATTAAAATACTCCTGGTGTTAATTCCCGCAATCACCAGAGCTAATACTGTTGTAGTGTTTTGATGGAGAGAACTTATACAGAATAAATGGTTTAATATTTGTGATCATTTGGATGTGGCCATTAAAAAAAACAAAAATACTTTTTTGTAGATTGTGGTGGAAATGTGGAAAAGACAGCATGAAATGAACTTGTTTGCATTACGACATTTTTTACTATCAAGCAATCGCTTTTACAAGTTAATTCGAAAGAGTATTCGACTTATTCAAGAAATGGAAGTTGTGTCCAGAGGATATAAATTGTAAGTTAACACATCTATATCTAAGACAAAAAATAATGACAAAACAAATTTATTCTTTAAATTTTACCTGTGTTTTGATGAATGTTACCATTTACATTAAATTTGTTTCAAAATTTACAATGTTTAATATTTCATAAAATGCCCTAATTCAAAACACATGTGTGCTTTAGAATCAATGGGAAAACACCAATAACAAGGATTGAGCAAAACAACACCACATCTCGAGCATTCTACAAACTAAGAGTTGCGGTGTTCAGAGCATCACTGCAATGCATTCTTGCATGTCGGAATGCTGCCATTCAGTTGCAAATATTCAAACAACCTGAAAACTGTTGTGATGATTTGGAAAGAAACCTATTATGTAACATACCCTTAGAAGAACTAGGCTGCTTTTTCACTGAGGTTTGTTGTTTATTGTTTTTTGTGGCTTTAATGCAATTCAAAATTGGAAATGTTGTTTGAACAAACGCTTTTGTGGATCGAATAACTGTCAAGTTAATAAAGCTTTTTTTACATACATTTGTGTGTCAAAATTTGCATCTGTGTCTAAAGATAAGTTCTATGTTGCCCCATGCTCTTTAAGTTTTGCAACACAGCAACTAATTGCTTTTCCAGCAAAACACGTCCTAATGGACCTGCATCATTAATTGTATTACCACCTCTTTACTTTCTTTTAATTGCAGAAGAGTAATGGAGCGATGCACATAGCCACGGACGGCTACTCCCTCGCAGTTCTGAAGCAGATGAACGAACTGTTGCGAAATCAGCGCTCTGAAATGTTGACTTGTTTGTCGCTGACTCTATCGGGGACGACATGGGACTTCACCAGCGATGGTAGGGTTGGGTTTATAATAACGGAATAGACATGGCTTAATACGGGCCTCATGACCATTTGCCCTTATTTGTACCGCCCGTGAGTTTTTTTGTGAAGTTCGTTTTTGTCTTATTAACCCCTTTTCGGATCAGATTGTAACTTTTTAACACAAGTCATGTT
>QXVZ01025991.1:0-15184 GCA_008931825.1 Phallusia fumigata
ATAGAGGAAACGAGTGTTACCTGCAATATTTACAGGTGTTGGATCGATCCTGAATACGTGATATATTTAGCCATCATTCCTGTCGCCGCCATATTATCCTTTAACCTCTTGTCGTACATTACGGTGCTTTTTACTGTTGTTTTCAAGCAAAATCCGGCTCGTGTGGTAAGCTATAGTGGCTGTTATTTTGGCGTCTGCTAACGCAAAACCAAATTTGTCTGTTCTTAGAGCTTATCAACCGACAGAAAGAAGAACTTTATGATCTCCGTGTGTTTGTTTGTAACTTTCGGGCTCACTTGGCTATTTGGCTTTTTAACTTTGGGATCTCATCATGTAAAAATCGTTTTTGCGTACATTTTTACAGTGTTAAACTCACTTCAAGGTAAACATTTTGTTTTTTAGTCTGTTTGATACGGGATATTATTTTCACAATCGTTGTTCGCTTTTAAGGTTTATTCGTTTTCTTGCTTTTTATTGTCCGAAACGAGGCGATGCGGAAAAGTTTGATAAAGGAAGTTACTGAAATGTCGGGAAGATCATCGTTTGGCTCCCAACCTCTGCAACCCAGATACAGGTAACAGCATTGCTCCACAGACAAAAAGCTTTGGGGATAAACCTATTATCACGCACTAAACTTGGTTTTGTTCTCTTGGCAAACCTTACAAAAGCATGATGAACTTTATTGTCAGTTAACGTAGAGACTTTGAAGGCATTGTTTGCCTCGTTTTTAATTAAAAGTCCTGCTGTGCTACAGACAGGGTTTTTTCGACATAATCGATTTCACCAGCAGTGTTGTTAACGGACCAGTGTTGTTAATTAGTTTTTTGTTACTAGATCAGTGGTTCTCAAGCGTTTTACATTTTTAACATAACGGCATTTTTTTGATGGCTTGCGGTCCAATAATATTTAACTCGAATTAACTTCCATCGATTGCTGGTCGGCAAAATCTTGTGTTTGCACAATCACGTCAATTGTCACCTGTGACGTCACAGATCTGCATTATGCGGTGTGCCACTTTGCGCGCAATAAAAGTTACACGTCAAACGTACATACAAAATATATCAGTATAATCATGCAATAGGGCATCGACTAAATGGACAGAAGACTGTTTCATTACCCCCCTATATTTTGAATTTGATTGTTTTAAAAAAGTGATGCGGCTATTTTATTAAATCAGGCTGAAAGCCAACATTTAAATTAATTGTTCAAAGTGAGTGTACTGTACAATTTTAACGATGTTAGCACTTTTAATACACTTTTGCAACAGTTAAGCTATCGCAAACACTTTTAATGGCGCTTTAAAGCTGTATCATTATTTGTAACATTAAAAAGCTACATTGTGACGTCATAACTTTCCGTCAATCGATATGAGGTCATTTTCACCAAAAAATACCCACAAAAATCAAAAGCCCCCCCGAATTATTTTATTGGATTTGCGCCACTTCTTTGCGGATACCACTTTAAGAACCACCGGCCCAGATCAACGAACTGGTCATAAAGATTGTTGTGATTAACGTGGCGATCGAAAAGCGACAAAAATAACACTTAATTTACATCCCCAAACAATTGAATAGCACAGACATATTTTTGTTTGCTGCAAAACTGTTACAGCTAACTTTAGATTGTATGGTTTGTGCAGAAAACGTTACGACGTCGCTGCTTCCATGGATAATTTTAACAAATACAGCAACTCGCCTGGAAACAAAAAGTTATCCCAAAACTGTGTGACGACCAAGTACGATAATAAAAACTACAACGAATCCGAGATAACTGGAAAAGAATCCTAAACCGAAAGGCTCCGAGGCCTCACCTAGCCAGAAATTCAACGAGGTACATGAAACGTTTATTCCGAATATATCAGTATCCACACGCGTTGTAACATTGACTGAGGTAGACTGAAGATGTTTGGCGCGGTCCCCCTAAAATTGCCTTCCGGATCCCATTTTGAAAACTACTGTCTTGGATTAAGATGAAAATGAACGTTCAATGTGTTGGTTTTACCTCAAACTCAGTTATACTTCATGTGACTCTTTTGATTAACTGCACCATGATGATAATTTCATCAAATGCTGAACCCATATTGCTTGAGTTTATTTTTAATGGTATCCCCATTACAGTGTTGTTTTGTAATTTTGTGGTTTGGCGCATGACCGTAGTATAACATAATGGTTGCTACATTTTAATCGTCGCCGTTATACTGTGCGTTATTACAGTAAAAAAACTCAATATTGTCTATTTTTCTTACTACTACTACAGGGGTTCTTAAACGGGGTTGCATGAAGGGTTGGCAAGTGTAAATACAAAATTTGGGACAAACTTGACTGTGAAGCCTTTGATGTGCATTTCTTCAACAAAACTACCAACTAAACACCTGGTTTCCCAAAACAGGCCCATCCTTCCCATTGATAAGCGATATTAAACATACACCTTGTAGCTATTTCGAATTAGAGAAATCACCGCCAAACATTACGACGTATAAAGACTTGGCTTTGTATGTTATAAGTAACTTCAACTATTCTTTTGAATAAGGTACCGACGATGCCTACATTTTTTGGCGAAATGTATATAAATAGGCTATACATCTTTTAGTTAGAGCTAAGGGTAAATGACTTGTATACCAAAAATTGAAGTTACAATATTAAAAATAAATAAAAGGAAATTAATTCTTATTTAAAATTTTTCCAAGAAGGGGGGCGTGAGATTTCATAAATAAAGTCATGGGGGAGACCCAAGTTGTTTTAAGAACCCTTGTGTTATTAGAATAGGACGCAACACACTCCTTGTGTCAAACCAACCAAGGGAAGCTTGCAACGACACCAAGTAATTACACGGCCTTGTGAGCAAGTGGTGGCTGGCCGCAGTTTTAGTTTGTAGGACGGTTGCAGCTTATATGTAGGCTTACCTTACGTCCCGCTTCAGCCGGGACTGTCCCGTTTTGAACGCCTTGTCCCGGCGTCCCGCCCGGTCAGCCAAAATGTTCAGGTTTTTCTTGAGCCTTTAACCATAATCTGGTGTGGATAATTGACCCATGCTCATCCCTGTTATTGGAATTGCTGCATTCAATACGAACGGGAGTTGATTGTGACAATCTAAAAATCAATCTGCAAACACCAAAACGAAAATGAAAGTTAACGAATGACCTTAAAATACACTATCTGTACATACAAAAAATTGAATGCAAATTTCAGTGCCAATAATTTTATCGATTTATTTTTTAAATTATGTAGTATCTATGGACAGGAGTTCGCCAACTATTCGCAGTCTATGCAGTATCTATGGACAGGAGTTCGCCAACTATTCGCAGTTTTTCTTACGAAATAGTTTAGTTTTGTGAAGAAGCAACGTTGTATAACCGAACAAAATATGATTGCATTAAACTCTTATTTAATCCCCATTTGTAATAATAAATGCACAGTATATTACCAAATCTTTTTTAAGTTTTTAGTTTACATTTTTTTTAAATATAAAGTTATGACACTTAAATATAATAGTCTTTCTTTTTGTCCGTGTATTTTTTTGGTTGCTTGGTAGCAAACTCCACAACGGTGAATCCCCGTTTTTTAAGTGCAAATGATTGAAACCGGAAAATTTAATTAGCGTTTTAAGTTCAAACGTTTTTTTTTCAATCAAAGCAGGTGTTTAATAAAATGATCAGAGTACAGTTATTTGGACTTTGACATACTAAGGATGCAACTTTATTTGCAAAAGATATTGGCTGCTGTTCCTTGAACTACAGTTTACATAGACGCATGCAAACATAGGCTACTGCTTTTAGTGAAAGTTAAAGATTAAACCCTTTGAACTTTTTAAGGCTGTTAACGATTTGCTGATGTTACATTAGCAATAATAGTAATGAGATAAAATGTTGACAATTTCTTACATGTTACACACAGTGTTGTCAAAGGTTTGCAAAATGAGTAGTAGTTCAAGTTCTCAGGTTATTTCTGCAGCTAATATAAGTCGTCAAATACACCTAAAAGGTAAATCTTTCAATTAAATTTTGCCGTTGTTTGGTTTAGAAACTTACCTTTGTATATTTTGGTTACAGCAAGATCCACTTCATACCCAGGAACAGACATAAAAAGAATTTCCATCAAAGATGAACAAGTTCCATGGAGTTCTAATTTTACAGATTACGACCCAGTTGACTATACTGCACCAGTTGTGAAGAAACAGCCTATGTGGGCAGATGCAGATTTGGGGTACATGTTAAAAATTATGTGTTTAACATCTAATTGCTTTCGGTAACGTCTAATTGCTTTAGTTTTTTATAACATTTTTAAGTTCATTAGATCAAGAAACTGTTTTCATCTTGCTGATTTTCAATTTTATTTTTTCTTGTGGTGCAAGATGCCAAACTGTACATCTGGCACATATTATATTATGTTGTTACGATTATTTAGCCAACCTTTTACCCAACCATACAGTCAATGATCTCTTTTTGCTTTACATCATTTTAAGTGAGGTCTATAAATAAAGATACATGGTCATTGGACACAGCAAATATTTCTTTTCAAATGACATTTACCAGTGTTTTATTTAAAAAAAATTTGCAGGAATTCTGCCTCTTTTCGTTCCATCACATTTAACAGATTAGATGGTTTGGTAAATCGTCAGAGTTTTGAAGGAACATATGAGGTATGAATGTAAAAAAGTACCATTTTGTTTGTATTCTACAAAACAAGGACATTTTTGTATGTCTGGAATGTTTGTTCAGCTTTCTGTGCATCTTATGCTTGTTGCTGTTGTCTGATTACATAACAACTCTGTTATGGCAGAGGTTTTAACCTGGAGTCCACAGGCAGGTTTTGGGAAGTCCGTAAAACAATAGAACAGCTAAAATATGTCCTCCTCAACCAATAAAGGTTATGTTGGACAACAAAATGATTTTAAAATTGTATTTGAAAAACTAACTTTGGTTTGGATGGGTGTATTAAATCTGAGAAAAAAAATGTATTTGTGAAAAAAACTTTTGTAATTTTACAATAATATTTGTGTGTCATTTTCACAGGCTTTTTGTGAAAGAATTTTGCAACAAAATACTTTTCTCTGCTTGTATGTCTATGTTTCAATATATATCAACATTTGGACTGCATGTTTATGACATATGGTCTGTATTCTGCAAAACGAGACCCTTAATTTTCCAATTTTTTACTAAAGTAATTGTTTTAGTTGAGTTAGTTTTAAGGTGTGCAGATTTACTTTATTAATTCTGGTAACACAAGATATGGATTACTTTAATAATACACAAAACTAAACCTACTGTTTCAATTTTTAAGTTGTGGACTTAAATTAATCATAGACCATGTGTATTGTCTTTTTAATTATTTATTCTCGTTTCGAAGATACAAGATCGACTTCCTCTTAATCCTATGGGTAGAACTGGTATGAAAGGCAGAGGGCTTTTAGGAAAGTGGGGACCAAACCATGCTGCTGATCCTATTGTTACCAGGTACTATGCAATCATGGATGTTTTTATTTAAAATTTCACACAATATTATTACTCATTTCCTGTAGGGAACAAAACTATTTTAACTCTGATTTACCTGTGATTCAGCATGAAATGTTTGGGAAATATGGATGACACATCCACTGGTGGCAGACAGCCCAGCGTAAAATATTTTCATACTTTTGCATGCCCCCTAAATGATATGTTTTGTGCATTACATACACACTTTTAACACAGACATGTCTTACTATGTAAATAATGTGGTCATTGGTCATTGCCCAACCTTTGAAACACCACGAACATGGGGCAACATTGGGAGTTTATCAGATCCCAATCCGCTCATGGTAAAAAAGGGATTCCCCTTGTTGGAAAGCTTCCAATTTAGGTGTATAGGGATTGATCCACCAATTTAAGCATGAAAACTTTCTCTGACAGCTTTGTTGCTGGTAGCCTGTATGGTGTTGTGTTTATTCATTAGCCTTAACTTTGCTAGCCACTTAAAATCACCAAAATTAATAAGAATTTTACCAATTTTAACTTTTAAACCATTGGGTCATTGTTGCATATCCATTGTTTTGCTTGACCCTGTTACCCAACTGGGCCTCAAAGTAGTTATTAAACAATGTGTTATTTGAATGAATTGTACCAGTTTGTACAATGGGTCCTTGTGGTATACCATTGCTCCCATAGCCTTATCAGTTACCCCACTAGCCCCCCTAGTGGGTAAAATTGTGGACCAATGTTTAAATTAAATGTAACTTTACCATGGATTGGATCAATGTCGTGTATTAATTTATTTGTTTGACACTACAACTGCAGCCACTAACTACCTAAGGTGGGTTGTGGGTTGAATTGTTTAGCAATGTCCAAAAGCATGACAACTTACTTATGGCTATGTTTATAAATCAAGTACAAACTTTTTTAGTCTTAAACAATGTGCTGTTTAAATGAAAATATTGTCTGTAGGTGGAAGCATGACACCAGTGGTAATAGAGTTATTCACCAAATCAGTAAGAAGCCCATCCTACAGTTTGTTGCTGTGCAGCGCAACGACACAAAAGAATGGGCCATACCAGGGGTAAGTTTTTAAAACTACTCAAGTCTGGGGTCAAAGTCTAAGTTGTTAGGCCACTATACTGTCACTTTATGTTCAGAATATATTTAATGAGTTTTTACTTCGGGTTTCTGGAAAATGTGTCAGGCTAATATTAGAATTTACACTTTCTTAGCATAATAGTAGTGTGATTTATGACTTTGTAACCTTCTCTGGGTTAAAGCTAAACGTGAAAATCGAATTCAAGCCACCAATGGCAGAGTTTGCAATCCAAACTTAGGACTAAATGCTTGCTTGACAGGGAATGGTGGACAACAATGAAAATGTTTCCCTTACATTGAAACGGGAGTTCGGTGAGGAGGCATTGAATTCTTTGGAAACCACCGACGAACAACGAAAGTCTCTGGCTATGAAAATAGATCAGCTATTCAAGGAGGGAACTCAAGTATGAAAACAATAACAGTTGCCTACAAATAAGCGAAGTCGCCGAATTTTTGCTTGTGGTTTAAACAAGTGAGAGAGTAAAATGGTAATTCTTGCTGTGAAACTACCATGTGCACTATGTTGCGGTTACTGCTAGTCGTTAACGATGTGGATAATCTTTATAATCCGGGTATGAATATAAACGTGGACGTAGTCAATTTACGCGACTTTTAATACTAGTTTTAAACAAGTTTTTTTGCGAAATATTTATTTTTTGCATTGTTAGTTGTTTCCTTGGCTGCTCTACTAGCTGAACCTCGCTTGCAATTAATAAAAACCCAAAAGTAATATAGGCGTATGAACGTAACTATTTGGGAAAATAACGTGCAACCAAATTTTTACAAATGAAGATTTTGTTTATGAACAGAAGATACGGACACGAAAAGCAGCTTAATTGAAAACATAACTGCCGTGTCATTATCAGTGCACTTAACGAACGGTTTTAAGGTTCTCGTTATTATGCACTAATGATGACAACGACAATTGTCGAAACGTTTGCTATACATTGTATTTACGAAATACAAGTTTTCTGACAGACGTTTTTTTTACGTGATTTTGTTTGCTTTAGAAGTCGATCCTGCGTATATGCAGGAAATGTGTTGCCTTTTGTCCGAAATAATATGTGGGGTGTTTTTGTCCATAGATCTACAAAGGCTACGTTGACGACCATCGCAACACGGACAACGCGTGGATGGAGACTGTTGCTGTAAATTTCCATGATGAAACAGGTAATTTCGGTGAAACGAAGCGTACATTCATCCACTGTAGTGAAACGAACCACATCGTTTACCATAATCTTTGCCATAAAATCTGAATGGGCATATAGCCAACAAAGCATATGTGGAAATTTTAAGTTGATGCCCGCAAAACTTGCGCCGCCTTAAGGTTTCATGTAAACACCCTTGGCAAACAGATATAACANTTTTTTACGTGATTTTGTTTGCTTTAGAAGTCGATCCTGCGTATATGCAGGAAATGTGTTGCCTTTTGTCCGAAATAATATGTGGGGTGTTTTTGTCCATAGATCTACAAAGGCTACGTTGACGACCATCGCAACACGGACAACGCGTGGATGGAGACTGTTGCTGTAAATTTCCATGATGAAACAGGTAATTTCGGTGAAACGAAGCGTACATTCATCCACTGTAGTGAAACCAACCACATCGTTTACCATAATCTTTGCCATAAAATCTGAATGGGCATATAACCAACAACAAACATGTGGAAATTTTAAGGTGATGCCCGCAAAACTTGCGCCGCCTTAAGGTTTCATTCAAACACCCTTGGCAAACAGATATAACACGAACACATACGCAGGGCCGGATTAAGCCCTTTTGATGCCCTAAGCACTTAAAGACCTTGGTGCCCCCATACAGTGGTGTCGAGCGAAGCAATCTTGATCAGATGGGGTCGTAAATTTTTTTTAAAATGGTGCCTAGCTAGAACCTATGAAGCAGGGGTGCACAACTAAGCGCGTTTTATGAGGCACAGTGTATGTAATGGCGGCCGTGTATTGATAGAAACTTCTTATCTGGATAAAAAACATGTTAGAACAAGGGAGTCNTGTTGCATTGGCGTTTGTGCGTAGGACAAACTGCTTATTGGACGTCAGTTTAATTGACAAGTGGTTCCTTAGCCACTGCAATTACCAGGGTATTACGCACTGTATCTCATGCATTGTTGCACGACCGTTTGTTCTTCAATCATTGAACCGTCGCAGACTAAGATCAGTTTTAGTCATGCAGTACGAATCTGCGAATTTTAGTTTTTGATTAAATCGACTTTGCCTATTTTTGCTAAACATTAATATATTGTGATATGAACATCAACATTATCGTTGTTAGCAATTTGTTGAGCGAACGAAAATCTTGTCATGTATAGGTAAACGCAGTAACGTTCACATATGTTTCCTCGATTACCCTGTGTTTCCCGTAGTAAGGCGGCTGTACGACCAAAGAAATATAATGAGATAATTGCCCTGTGTTTTACCAAATCATGAGCATGGCTAAGTAACTGCTCGACACAAATCATGAATCATAACTCCACACATACAAGTTTCCTACAACTATCCCCACATGGACTATTTAACTCATTTAACATTGTCTATGCACGTTGTCGTTGGGAAAATATATATAGAGAAAGCTAACACGGAGGCTACAACGGGAAATGCGTTTGTTCAAATCATCTATTTATGTGCGAGCGTTTGTCTCGCTGTGGAATTTTGGCCGAAAAGCCCTCCAGCTGGGCAAAGCCGTTCAATGATTCAGTTTCCCTCAAATTGCCGGGTATTTTTGAACCAAAGCGTTTCTCAAAATGTAATTACCATGGTTTTAAGTTTCAGTCTCAACACGTTTCTATGTCATACCACCAGTCACGTTTCCACTAATCGTGTAAATTCTTTAAATTTTGCGCATTTAAACCCCAAGGATCATTGGCAAGAAATAGTTCGTTTTTTGTGCAAACAAGTGATGCATCTGTGTAATTTGCCACGATCATTGTGCAGCGTTTCTTATGGGTTTCTTAATTGCAAATTATGCTTAAAACCTGTAAACTCTTATTATTTCGTGTAGCTTATTCCAGTTTAATTGATCTGATGCTGTGTTTGTCTGTAACGTGAAGCCACTGTAATGTGAAAAACCACTTTACTGGTGATAAATAGTAAATGTCCGCAGGCCGTTTTGCAAAGCTAGAGACAGAAATCGGTCTTTTGATCGCAGCTCATTCCCTGTTGTAACATAGATATTGCAAGCGCAGGTCATTTATGTGTTTAGGTATAGTTGGGCTGGTGCTTTTTACAGAAATAGTAAAGGATGTCTGTTCTTCTTTTGGGCGGAATGTTACTGTTGATTTTAGGATCGGCTGTGTCTGAAAACTCGTCTAGCAATGAAGCTGTGACCTCGAAGCCGATCGGCAATTTGTGCCACAAGATTCAAATAGGAAGTGACGACGTCGTTGATCAAAAAGATTTTAGGTCTGTTTAACTTATTACATTCAATGGCAGTCTGTGTATGTTGGATCCTTTTCACCTCAGGAAAAATTGTTTAAAAGTTATTTAAGGATGTTTTAATTACTAAAAATGAATGTTGCTTTTATTTTTGTATTTATCCCTAGGCAATGCTTTGCATTTATGTTCGTCACTAGCACACTTTTTTTCAGACGTAACGGCAACGCTTATCCGTTGTTGAACTGCTCATACTTTGATCCAACATACATTGCGAAAGTAAAAGCAACCGTAACCGACGTTCGCGGCCTACTTGTACGGTAAGCATACAAACCTTTGTGGGTTTTTTAAATAGTGTTGTATTTACCAAACCAATTAAACATGTCTCCTTCTTCCATGTTTATTTAACCCCAAAGTTTACCTTAAATGAAGCAGTGGTCAGTCTAAAATATTTCACTTGTAACAAGTAATCTTTTGGATTATTTTTGTTTCCTGCAGCAAAAGCAACGTGTCAAACTTTCAAACTGGCGGTATTGACCTGTTTCCTAATCTTCAAACTCTACATGTAAGGGGAAACAAGAATTTTAAATCGTGGCTCTTCAACAATGAAACGTATCACAACATAAAGTCTTTAACTTTTAGGTGTGTAATTGACAGGTTTTAACTCCAAGATTCATGGCAATTTACAATTCGGATTTTTTAGCGAGTCGCCGTTTCCCATTCAGCTACAAGAATTTGTGAGGAGTTTTCCGAGTTTGGAAACACTTGCACTAACTAACACCAAAATAGAAAGGGTATCAGGCAGCGAATTTGTTGGTTTGCAGCGTCTTAAGGTATGTCCATCAGGTAACCAGAAACTATTTGTGCAGTTGAGCATGTAACTTTGTGTGATTAACTCATTGCCGCTGCATGTCGGAAAATTTTATCATCTTGCAGATACTGAATTTGGCACACAGCTCGTGTAATACAGTAAATCTAACCTGGCTTGCGAATGCCACCAGTTTACAAACCCTAATTTTGCGGAACATTGGCCTCAATGAAGTACCAAGGGGTATCAAGAAGGCAAGATGTAAGTAAGCCACAAACACGTTTCTTCTGAACTGCTGTATGAATGGCTTTGGTTTTTACACTGTATGCAACAAACGTAGATGTAAAGACTCTTGATTTATCGGAGAACAACTTGACTCAATTGTTAGCAAGGACGTTTAAAAAAGCCAGAAATCTGACGACATTGTTATTATCAAACAATCATATCACAACAGTGGAATACAACGCACTAAAAGGTAAGATTGAAAATTAACAAAAATTGTTCGATCTAACGATTTGAAATGTAAATTCAGGAGCTTACAACCTTCAGTATATTGATCTCACAAACAATAACCTGAACTTGTTACCGCAAGATGCTTTTTCGTTTGCGTCGGCTGACATTTTGACTGTGGAGTTGTGGCAAAATCCTATTTTGTGCGATTGTAGTCTGCCGTGGCTAAAACACATAATTGGTCAGGTAATAAAATCCATTTTCCAATTACTGAGTTTTACTTGCACCCACCNAAAGGTTGTTACAACTTCTTCTTCAGTTATAAATGACTGAAACAAAAGCTACAACGATTTGATAACTGAACACAAAAATCTTCACAATGTTTATTATGGGTCCCCTTCCATGAAGGGGACACATATTGTTTTTTACTATTGTTTTTTTTTTCTTTTTTTACCCTTGCAGCCGGAAATACGTGTATAACAGCTGGCTGTTTTACTCCAAATGCAACACGACCTGACGCGAGGAAGTGATTGACGATTGTACAACTCAAGCGCCGCAACGCTCAGCGCTTGGTCACAGGCTGTTACTTCACACATAAACGGGCGTTTATGGGGTGCGGCCAGGCGGGCGTTTCATTTTGATTGTCCTGTTTTATGACGGACGAAGCTCAGCTGTTCGATTTCTGGTTTAGGTAATTGCGTAGCGTATACTGAAATGCGTCTGCTAAATAATGTTGTAAAGCTGATGCGTTACAATAACTTTGCTTTCAAATGCAGTTCTACTCTATTGTACAAAACGCGTAAGCGCATGGTTAGTNTTGGAATAATAAGGTGTTTGGCAGACTCCGAACAAGGGATCACACGCTATACAGTATCATTGGCCCAACCAATTACAACGCATTACTGTTGCTTCGCTAGCGACTTCAGCAACTTGGAATACTTGGACCTTTCGGAAAACAATTTGACCAATTTGCCTATCGGGTCAATGCCTGAAATTCCCAAGTCGTCGCTGAGAATAGAGCTGTGGGATAATCCTTTGAAGTGCGACTGTGACTTACGATGGTTTATTGAATGGATACAGCAAGTAAGATTTTTTTCGAAACAAGGAAATGGGCATTACAATCAGCACGGGCAGTTAAGCCTCTGCTAAACAAACTAAACTTTATTAACTCTAGCTGGAGATAGACTTTCCTTCAGTTAGAATTCGTTACCAATGTCACAGTCCGACGAATATGCACGGAAAATCCTCTGTCAATACCTCGCCCGAAGCGTACGTTTGTTCAAGTAGGACAAATTGTAAAGGTGACGTAGCCTTTCTTGTCTTACAACTTTTGGCCACATGCAAATGTAATCTTGTTTTACTCAGAATGCAACGAAGCGCCTCGTTCTGTATCGCCGGGGGAACGTTACTCATCAAGTCAGCTCACGCTTGCCATCTGCCTTTCCATAATATTCACTGTTGTTGTATGTGTTTTGGTAAATCGATGCGTCATACAGAGGATCAAACACCATCGAGAGTCCAAAATTGGTTTGCGAAGACGTGGTGACGATGCTCTTCTGTAGGTTTATCTGGTTCCCAACGTTTTTCAGCTCGCGGCCCACTACAGACCATTTGCTTTAGCGGACTACTACAAAATATTGCGAAAAACGACAATAAAAAAATATAAGATAACAGTGGCTTATACCGGAAGATGTACAGAATTAACTTCAAGTCCAAATTAGTTGGCTAATAAACTCAATTAATTTATACAAGAGCAAGTTCTCAGAACCAGTTGTGACATCACAATTGACTTTTCTGAGATATGACGTTGTACATGCAAAGGTGCATTCACACGAAATTGTGGACCTTGCAACTGAATATGCGTATAATAGTATTTTAAATTGGTTCGCGGCCCTCCAGAAAGAGCTTCACGGCCACCATTGGCCGCGAACCACCAGTTGGAAAGCGTTAGGCCATGCCTACCAGACATGGGGCAATTCGTATTCGTCATTCGTATTCGAATGCATTCGAATACAGTTTTTACTCCTAACGTGCTGTATTCGAATACTTTTCGCTTTCGTTTAAAAACGCACGATTACAATTCGAATAGTCAGTGCTGATATTCAAAGGACCAATTCGCGAATACGATTACAAGCGTCAATTTATTCGATTACAATTCGAATACCCCCCGCTGATATTCAAAGCATCTATTCACGAATACGAATACTTGCGTGAACTCATTCGAATACTATTCGAATAGTTGACATTGAAATTGGAACGAAGTATTCACGAATACGAATATTCGCATGAATTTATTCGAATACAATTCGAATAGGCGATAATAAAATCCAAACAAAGTATTCACGATTACGAATACTCACGTGAATTTATTCGAATACGATTCGAATTGTAAGAATCGTTATTGACGTAACAATTCGTCAATACGAATGCACAAGCAATTGCATTCGAATGCTATTCGAATTACACAAGCGGTTAAGATATAGTTGCAAATTCATAAATTTGTTACGTACGACTTAAAATTTCTGGTAGCTCAACAAAGGACTCCCAGCAACTATGACCACAGGAGTATGGTTGGGAGGCTGATCAAACGTCTTATGCCCTTTTTGTTTAATAATTGTCCTAACTTCATGAGATTTGGCAACTACGAATACTGCTTGAAATTCATTCGAATAGGTAGTCTAAAAAATCCTGCAACCATTCGCGAATACGAATACAACAAACTATTTATTCGAATACAATTCGAATTGCTGAACTTTGAAACCTATGTAACAATTCATGAATACGAATAAGCCGGTCGATTTATTCGAATATTATTCGAATTGCTGTTTCGCAAAATTTCCAAAAGAATTCGTGAATACGAATACATGAGGCCATTCATTCGAATACAATTCGAATCGTTTGTCTCTCAAATTTTTAAAAGAATTCATGAATACGAATACAAGAATTAAATAATTCAAATACAATTCGAATTGTTACAGTCCGAAATTTTTGATTTATTCGTGAATACGAATACATGAATCGGTTCATTCGAATACAATTCGAATTACTGGCACTCGAAAACCACGTAAATATTCATGAATACGAATACACCTAACCGAGTATTGGTAAAGTATTCGAATGCCTGTAACGTGTATTCGACCCCATGTCTGGTTGGGACCCATATGTTTATGATAGCAGAAACAATCTTGTTATAAAATGCCAAGGGAATTTGGGACCCAATGTTGTGCAGACATTGAATATATATCTAACATAATAAAGGAGATGGTAAATGTGGAAAACATCAATTTGGGGTGGTAGTGTATGTGGAATGAAAATATGGAGAACACCACCTCTCTAGTTGTTTAGTTATTTGTGATAATTGTAGAATTTCTTTTTAGGTAAACGATGATTCCGGTGATTCCGAACCTTTTAGTATTGCCTTATATCACTTCTTGTTTAATAGGGGAGGAATGAAATATTCCAAAATAAGCAAAGGGGGAATGAATCAAAAAAGGTTGGGAACCACTGTGTTAACCCTTTTCTATGCACTCCATACTTTCTAAAAAAGCCAAATCGATTCAGTTTTCTACATACCAGGGGTAGCTAAACTGCGGCTCTTAAGCCGCGTGCCTTTTTGCATCTCTATGTATGCTGCTCTGTGTTTTCTCGCGATAATGTGTTGTTGCAAAATGTATGTCAATACGTAAGAATATTAAAAACATAATCACACGGAATTAAACATTGTTGCATGAACTTCAATGTGTATGTCAATAGTTTTGTTTCCTAATATTCTGTATGTGGATCTTCGAAATTTGGGTTTCACCGGCCTTAAGCGGTTCTGGCATGTAGTAAATTTCTCCACCTCTGCCATATACCCACAAAAAAGCAAAACCATTTTTTTTGCAGCTTAGTTGTGATTAGCTGAAAGCATTTGTTTTCACTTGTGTAGAAAATGAGCGCCGAATGCACCCGCAATATGTTGGTGTGTTTCATCTGGTTGCTGAAGAATACTGACGAGAC
>QXVZ01025995.1:0-15853 GCA_008931825.1 Phallusia fumigata
TGCAAATATGTGTGGAATGCGGAACGGCTGGCAGCAGTGTCAAACAAACGAGAAGCGAAAAATGCTGGGTGTCAAATCGGCCATCGAAGTTTCCAGGAATTCTCCGCTGTGAGAATACTGGATTATGTTTCGTAATGCCGAGAAGTGCGCGCGTTTTTGGTGTTTACTGAACTAACTGAACTGATAACATCTAATTTTATATGTTACTCCACTAATCGTTGATAATAGATTTGATTATACATTTAACACCTGCAAACTTTTCATCCACACATAACCAGTCGAGGTCTCCCTGAAAAAATCTTTAAAGGGGGATAACCCATTTTAAGACCCACTAATACTTACAAAATTATGGAACTAAAAATGAGAATTGACGCTAATGATTTATTTCACATTAAACTTCAACAAATGCCTTTTTAATATCAGTAGCTCTCGCGCCCGGCACAGTGTACCTGCTTGACTCCCTCTCATAATCCCCGGCCAGTCGTTCAACAAGTGGATTAATCGTACCCTTTGGTTTAGAACCATATTTTTTACGAAAATCCAAGATCTTTTTTGTTTTGGAAAGAATGCCTGGAACCACGTTAGTTATTCTTCGAATGCCTGACATACCCAAAAAACCACGCCTCATTGCCAGATCAAGCTGTGTTTGCCAACTTCCCAACGGTACACCCTAAGTTCGCCGGTCGTCGCTGTAATCAAGCGTGTCCTCCTCAACACAATTAGGCTCAGGTTTTGCGTCGGCAGCACAGTACAAAGCTGTTCCACAAGTCAGGTTGTTTATCGCGGGGCGCGTTCTCTGGGCGCAAGCTTCATCCGGATNAAAGATATTAGGAATTAAAATTTGCGTACGCTTTTTTAGTCAGTCACACCGGGTCAAAATTTTCTAAAACTACCTTTATTTTGATTTAACTTGTGCTGTAATTTCTCTTTCCACTTGTTGCATGTTTCTTGGTAATCGCCAAAAATCGTTATCGCGTAATCCTGTGGCGAATTTGGCGTGTAAAAACACCAAAGGTGCGTCCGTGTTGGAAATGCTTGGAATGCAAGCATTCTACCTCGCTATTCATGAGTGAATGATTGATTGAAAGGTAAAAATAAGCCTCTATCAGCTCTTTCAACTGTTCTTTCAAATAGGACGAAGTTTTTTTCGGTCAATTTACGTAATGTGAGCTGTATCGAACCGCTGGAGCAAAAACTTTCAGCAACCGTGAAAAACACGATCCTTGGATTTGTTTTTGCGAGCTAACTTCTGTTTTTACGGTGTGTCGCGATTTGTTACAATATCAGTAGATACACGGGGTGGTATAATCATCCACCGCACACTTTGCCAAACCTGAAATTAGGCAAATAATTATCTAGTGATTAAGGCAAATTACACGCTGCCAGGGGAATGTTTTGGTCGTGGGGCGTGCCTTGCCAAGTGCACAACATTAATGGCTATTTATACGTGTGGGATCGCTCAACATAGATACATGGCGCAACATACAGGCATCTTAATTAGTGTATTCAACGGGGACAGCGCATNAAAGATATTAGGAATTTAAATTTGCGTACGCTTTTTCAGTCAGTCACACCGGGTCAAAATTTTCTGAAACTACCTTTATTTTGATTTAACTTGTGCTGTAATTTCTCATTCCACATGTTGCATGTTTCTTGGTAAAGCCAAAAATCGTTGTCGCGTAATCCTGTGGCGAATTTGGCGTGTAAAAACACCAAAGGTGCGTCCGTGTTGGAAATGCTTGGAATGCAAGCATTCTGCCTCGCTATTCAAGAGTGAATGATTGATTGAAAGGTAAAAATAAGCCTCTATCAGCTCTTTCAACTGCTCTTTCAAATAGGACGAAGTTTTTTCGATCAATGTACGTAATGTGAGCAGTATCGAACCGCTGGAGCAAAAACTTTCAGCAACCGTGAAAACACGATCCTTGGATTTGTTTTTGCAAGCTAACTTGTGTTTTTACGGTGTGTCGCGATTTGTTACAATATCAGTAGATACACGGGGTGGTATAATCATCCACCGCACACTTTGGCAAACCTGAAATTAGGCAAATAATTATCTAGTGATTAAGGCAAATTACACGCTGCCAGGGGAATGTTTTGGTCGTGGGGCGTGCCTTGCCAAGTGCACAACATTAATGGCTATTTATACGTGTGGGATCGCTCAACATAGATACATGGCGCAACATACAGGCATCTTAATTAGTGTATTCAACGGGGACAGCGCATTGTCAGGGCGGGAGAGTTTATCAGACATCGTTTGACAGACAGTCCCGTAAACGTTACCAACTGACAAACAAGTTACAGACAGCGCGGGCGGGCAGGGCTTATCTTCTCCCTTTTTCTCCCGCACCAAAAGTTGATCGAGATTGAAAGAGAGCTGGGGAGGAGCCCGAAGAGGTTGTTTGTGAGCAGATCGCCTAGCGCCCGAGCTTCGGGAAGTCCCTAACACCTTCTCAAATTCGACAGCGCGGAACCTGGGGGTCTGTGATCAGCGAAGGTCAGCAAGGGGCACAGCTTCGCGCTTTAACTGTGATCTCATCGCAATGGTGCGCGTTGGCGGCTCAAATCGGTTTCACCACCGGCTAAACGCTGTTCTTTGCTCGCTTGTTTATAAAACTGTTTCCGAAGAGGTGGCGCTGGTCCTTGTGTTTTTGCCGCACCGCGCCGATGGGTGTGGGTTTCGATATAGCTGGCAAATACAAAAGAGCCGTTGTCAGTGGCATCTGCAAGTTCAGCGCTTGAGAAACTCGGAAAAGCCGTGAAGCCACTGTACACAAACAGGGCATCAAAAGGCCAAACTAAAGTCAAGTGGCACAAGCGGCCTTTAAAGTCTTATTGTTGCTAAATCATTGTGTAAAGGTTTCCAAGGCGAATCGAGCTGGCCGTTAACGATCTTAACATCCATCATTAAACCCCCAAAAGGGTTAAAGTGTAACAAAATGAATGGTTGAAATACGCCAAAACCGTGGGGCTATTGAGATTGACAACGCCCCGTTACATGAAGGAGTTTTCGCAGGCAAAACAATGGCCATGATGGATGGATGTGCAGAACAAACACGCACTCACTGCCATAAGCCAATGCTTGTCAACGGTTAGGCAATTGATTTGCACAGAACAGGCTGCGGTAATTCGATTTGGCTCGACGTGATGGGGACATTACAATCAATAAACAGGCGAGCAGTGCAACGACGACACAGGCCTTTAAATCAAAACAACTACTCAGTGTCATCTATTTCACGTAACCTTTTATTGATCTCCTCAAATTGTCCTTCTAAATCGGCAAACTTGGCTTAATGGCGCTTACGACATATACGTGCCGAAAACCCCCCGCTCTATAAGGGGTCGAAGATAATAGCAGGGGCAAGTGGTTTGAGGTAATTTTGATCGCGATCAACATGTTTTTTTGCCCAATATACGACGACATTCACGATCGTTACCGGAAATATGATTTGCGTAAACAGGCTTCAGTTGCTATTTCGGAACGTGCACGGCCACAGCGACCAACGTTGTTATCTCGTCAATTGCCATAGCGCTTGGAACACGTGACCGCGTCCTGATTTAGCCCATTACGACTGTGCCGAGCTGATCACGTGTCGCGAAACGAACTCTGGTTGTCGTGATGTTTGCCTTTCTTCGTCCCAGGCAGTTGTAAAAAAGCCAATCGGGAGTCGGTATAAAGCGTTTCCGTGCTGCGCCTGAATTCATTTGCGCGATTGGTCTGCGGAGACGTGAGAACATGAATTATGACAAAATAGTTGATAAGTATTTTTCGGGGGGTTGCAGTCAGAATATCTGCAACCCTAAGCAGCTGTCAGGGCAGAAATCAGATTGATTTACTTTGTCCGACAAAATCGCTTTCTGTAAGGATTTTTGCATGTATTTGAAGATGGTGGTAAATATACGTAATAGGGCCCTCAGTAAGTAGTAAGTACCAAGGCGCAAAGACAATAACCTAATTTTAAGTTCGCAAATGTTTAGGCGAGGATATGTTTTGTGGTAGCCTATTATCGCGTGTTTGCCAAGCAGTGTCACTAATATCTTGGTTTCTATGTGAAACCAATATAAAATGTTTGGTGTAAACCTGTCTACGTGTAAAATTGTAAAGGTAGAACTTCAGGTGAGGCGTGTCAGTCGCTTCGTTGCGCCTAGAATCACGTGAACGCGGCCCATTTCTCCCAGAGTCCTCAGTGACGTACTGGGCCTGCCTGGGCCTCTTGTGTGTGCCGATACCGAAGAACACAGTCGCGGCGGCGAGAAAAAGTGCAGGCCTCTCTCGCGCGTTTCTTTCTTGTTGCCCTGGCGAGGTCACGGGACTGGCTGACGTCATGGGCGGCCAATCGGTGCCGCGCTGAGAGACGTCAGTCTTTAAAAATAATCGATCTCTTTCTCCCGCTGCGCTCGTTGCTGGATTCAAGGCCGAAAAAGGGCCCGCTCCCGTACTAAATCGCGAAGCGCCGTCGGTTAGGTGTGCAGTTGAATTCGGCGCCGTAGCGCGCGGGAAGCCGAGGCTTCTCGAATTTTCAGGTGTCGTCGCGTTGTACGCACGTGCGCGATTTGAAATTAGGTGTTAGAAAGGTTTTTATTTTACGACCTTGATAGGGAGTTTATGTTTTGGGCATTTTTATGTATTGGAGTTTGTTACTAAACTAACTTTGCAACATTTTTTCACAGCCTTAGCATACAAGTGATAAACAGTGCTATATTGCCGTGTAACGGAAGACGCCAAGCCTGGCTGTTAGGAAGCTTACTTGAAGAATAGCAGCCATCCATCTGGAAGCAAAACACCCTTCGTGACAGAGGATCGTGACCAAGTCTTGCTACGTACGCAGCGAACCCCCTGTCGCAAAAAGCACCGCACGTCCGCGCAAAAGGAAATTGTCAAGCGAGCAAGAGAGCGCTTGTACTGCGCGAAATATTTGACACTGTCCCCCCATTTCTACGAGTGAATATCGAGTTGTGCACCCACGAGCGTGTAGCACAATCGTCATCAACGAGCAGTGAGTCATCTCCCACAACAGCAAAGCATCGGCGCGGACCAACAGAAACTAGATAGGAAGAGGACTAGTCATTGCCCACTGCTATCTGCCTGCCCGGAGCCTCCCCGCTCTCTCTTTCATTGCTCTTGTGCAGAGCGAAGCGAGTCCCGCTATTGTTTAGACCGCCGACGGTCTACTGCTACCTATATACCAGTGCACGCTGCGACAGCGTTATGGAAGTAGCGTTTTATCACGACGACCCGAGCAGCAGATTATCAGGCGCGTACGACCCGCAGTCTTCACCGGGTTCAGTGGAAAGCATAAACAGCACGGACGCCGGGCCGGTATCCGCAATCGCGACAGTGCCGCCTGCCTACCGCCATTATTCTGAGCACGACTTTAACAAGGCAAGTGCTCTAAAAGGAATGAGTTTGAGCTTGAACGGTGAGGGAATAGATTACGGAACGCAACACCAGCACCAGCATCAGCAGCACTTGGGCACTCTGCCCAATGGTAGTGTTATTACCACAAATCCGTGCACTGTACCAGCCAGCGGTTTTCAGCACACAGGCGTTATAACGAACTCCTACGCAGCGCTGAGTGACGCCACAGCTAACAGTTTAAGTGTGAACATTCCTGACCACGGCAACGCAGGTTTGTCAGGTTCGATCTCGACACCCGACGTACTGAATATGCTCAAAGCCACGTCGCCCGACTTCGAGAGGCCACTGTCACAGAGCAGCCACGTCGAATCGGGGAACAGCTTTTACCGGAACGTCACACAGGAGCAGGAAATGTACGCACAAGGATTCGTGCGCGAGCTCGAGCGGCTGAAGTCGCAGAGCGGCAGTAACCCGAACATTGCGGCCTCGGCTATTACACATTCGCCCAGCGGTGCATCACACTGTTCGGTGATAACGTCGGGAATCCAGCAACAGCAGCAACAACAGCAGCAGCAGATGCACGCGCCCTACGGCTCCCCCGACCCCTACTACCGCGAGCAACAACAGCATGAAAACCCGAGTACCAGCGGCCTTGGCTCGAGTCAAACTATCCACCACATGGGCGCCATGCCGCATCCCGATGCGCGGATACCGCCGCACGGTTCTGTGATCTCTCACATGAAGGAGGAGCCGTCGCAGATCGTGCCAGTCATCTCGAAATCGCCGCCCATGTCGCCAATCGACCTCGAACACCAAGAGCGCATCAAGACCGAGCGCAAGCGCATGAGAAACCGCGTCGCCGCCAGCAAGTGTCGGAAGCGCAAGCTCGAGCGCATCTCCCGGCTCGAAGAGAAGGTGAACAGCCTGAAGACCCAGAACCTCGAACTATCGACAAACGCCAGCCTGCTGCGACAGCAAGTGGCCGAGCTCAAGTCGAAGGTGATGGCTCATGTCAACTCGGGTTGTCAACTGATGATGAGTCAGCAGCAAGTCACTTTCTGAGCCCCGAACATTCGAAAGTTTTGCGGAATACAAGGGATCCGCTTGCTGTGGGGCACGAGCGCCTCGCTGCTGGATCAAATCGAGGGCGAGGATGGAAAGATGACACGCCCCAAAAGACGAATGAGTACATTTTCTTGTCGGTTTATTTATTTATTCATTTTTAGTCGCCGTTACCTTTTACCACTGGCGCATCAAGGAAACCGTCGCGCACCGAAACTTTTTACGCAGAGAGACTGTATCTATCATATCCGCCGTTCCCTGTAAGCGCACATGTTATTTTTCTATGTTTGCGGCTGTACGTGTGACCACCGGACGCAGCGAGTGTCGGCGTCCGTAAAAAAGCTGCTCCCCTCATTCGTTTGCTCGCCAGGCCTATGTTAAGTCGTTATTTGCACGATCTGCTGTTGTTGTTGTTCCTCTTGAGTTCGCCCGTCGAACGGCTTAAGTGCCTTTCGACTGTAATCATATGCGCACCACTTTTTGCCCGGTTTTAGGAAAACGACTAGGACCCTTTATTTATTTCCTTGCGCTGCGATTTGACCCTGCACCATCCGCCGCCACTCGTAGAGTTCCAAAAAGCGACGCACTATTGTATTTTTACACACAAAAACAATCTCACACCTATTTATGTTTGTTGTGGCTTTACTCGACGGCCTTTGCTCATCCTGTGTTCCCGTACGGTCCGCGTTCTAAAATGCACTCCCATTTCACCTTGTTCGTTTTACTTTTTGTTTTGTTTTTCATTTTATTTTATCCTCCGCAATATTGAACAAGTGATTGCCAATGCAATACTCCTAATGCTGTTTTGGTGTCAGAGACAAGGCAGATTAGATTTCAGGTTAACAGGCTAGTGTTGCGCCCGGTACGTCGGGCAGGTCGTAGTAAACAATCCGCGTCGAAAAGTGGCGCAATTCTCAGCAGCGTGAGCTTCACTGTTGTGCGACAGAACGGGGCCGGGGGCGAAAAGTGCCGAGATAAAGTTACCCGATTCCCGCGTCAGTGACGTACGCGCGACGGCAAAACACGACGTCAGAGGACAAGTACGCGCGCACAGCACCAAGCCTGAGGCGAAATCAAAATAACATCACGCGTTAAAGGTATTTGCAACAAGGATTTTTAGACAACGCGACAACAATAAGGCCTGGTAAGCTTATCGTTCGCGCGCCGTTCAATTGTCAGATCAAAAACTTCCTGCTTCACAACTGACGTCACACACACACTCGCCTCAGTTAGAAAATCGTCGGACATTTGACGAACTTATTTTTAACCCCCGTGTTCACTTTGTTAAACAACACGTCACGAAATTGGCCCTTTGAGGTCCTGGCAGAGTCCGTGATAGGTTGCAGGACAACCCTTTCCCCTGTCGTGATAACGTAAACATGGAAAGTGCCCGAAATAGCTGGAAATCGCAACAGGCGTTGGTCCGTTAAAAAAACAAAATCCCCAAAACTGGAGTCTCTGTTTACGGCAAAATTGTATCCAGTGCTTAGACTCACTAGCGCCTTTTACGCGATATAAATGCATGGCTTTAAAACTTTCCGTTTAAAACAAGATCGACTGATTGCTACCTGAGAAACAGGTAAATTTGAAGAAAACACAATTTTTTTGTGAAACCACCTATTGGCAGTAGTTGAAGGAGGGATAATTACTGTGGAGAGCAACGTGTTTACTCCATGCGAGTTTCGAAAATTAACCTCTCGGATAGAGAAAAACAACAACTATCCAGGAAAGTTTCGATCGCGTGATTCGTGATTTCGAAACATTCTTTGTTGCGACTCTCCAAGTCCTGATGCTTGTTATTGGGATCGGCTGGGCCTGTATTAAACAGCTGTGGTGAATAGAGGAAGCAATGACGTTTCCATGTTTACGCGATGAAAATCCGGCCTTCGGGGAGCTGGAGGGGCCCCTTAGGTCTTTCAACGACTTCTGGTCTAGAAATCCCATTCATTTGGCCCAGTGCAAGGCACACGCCGGTCTCGGGGAGAGACAAGAATTCGCATTTGAACGCTGTGACATTCGTTTCAGCTGGGCATCCACTTCTATCGGGCCTATTCGTTTACGTCACAACTAGATTGTGTCAAAACTTCCGGCGCAAGCTGCTCGACTAGCGCCCGTGCATGTGCCTGCACGAGCGTTACGCGTGTGCAACATGTATGTGCGCGAGCTTACAACAGAACAACTACAGGCCAACGAACGCTGCTGTTCGATTGTTCGGTATTCCTATTGTTTAAACAAAGCACTAGGCCTACCATCGCTCTGCGACGATATAAACTCTTTGCGATCAGGTGTGTTGAAGCGTTTGACGTCACAAAAGAATGAGTTTGTTTAACTTTTCGACGCGTAACCGACAATGGTAGACATTACCATCGCGATAATGTTTACAAAACCTGCGACTATCCAACTACGTTCTATGGAAGGTAAACACAATAGGCACCGGGACTGCGGTCCGCAAACGAATGATGACGCCTTTGGGGACTTACCTAAAAAATTCCGCCCAGTTTTTTTAATCAAAACAATTAATTCTATTTTTGTTCGTGCTAAATCTCGTTGTATCTTTGAGGTGATTTGTTTTCAGTTGCAACAGCGGTTTGTAAACTGAGTTTATTGTTCTTCGGAAAAAAGTCGGAAAACTTCCATCTTCTTAAAATTTTGTTCTAAAATTCCACTGTTAAAAGGTCACATTCAGCGACAGGGTCATTTTAATCAATCTCAGGTTATTGGGGCATCTGATAAGGCATCGACAATTTCCAGATTAAAAACAACACGCGAAATCTCCCAAATGCCACGTTTACCGGACGGAATTGCCCAAACACATATTGCGGGCGAGTTCACAGAACAGTTTCAGGTTTGTGGATTGCTACATCTTAATCCCAAGAGAGAAGGGCATTGGGCCCCGGGGGCCGCCTGTGTGATTCACCCGGCCAAAGAAGAAAAGCATTGCTGGCGGTCAAAAGCTTCGCCGAAGGTATTTTCCGCATCTCGTCGGTCGGACAAACTTATTTGTATGCGAGAAGCAGATCTTTGATTGGAAGATCACGGTGCTCTGCTGCGGCGGGGAAAAGTGCGTCGAAGATCCGGTCGCCTACCGCCGTGCCAGGTTACTCAGTTTTGTCATCTTCCCACTTGGCTTCCAGATAAACCACATAACGCTTCTTACATTGATTTAACACCTATTCTCGCGTCTAAAGCTTGAATATGAATCTTCTGTCAGCTTTAAGGTTTAAATTTGTATTTTTAAAGCGTTGGTATGAAGATTTTCGTCGGCGTTGGCAATGGATTAATTACTATTTGTGTAATGTTATCCATGCTCCTTTGCTCCATTGTAATTTTATTATAATTTATGCACTTTTTAGTCGCTTTTGGATGACAAATCATCCTTTTGCCAAATCGATTTGCATCGTAACGAGCATCCACGGACCCCGATTTGGGTGGTGCGCAACGCGATGATCGTGGAAGTGTTTGTTTGCGATTTTCCTGAAACTCGCGCTACCATTTAAATTAAGGCGTAGCGATTTCGACGAAACGTTCATCGGTGTACGACGAACAGCAATACACTCGCCCGCTGTCAAGGAAAAACTGTAGAGAATGGAGGTGAAACGCGGTGGGGTACCTAATGCGTTTTCCCGCTTTCACGGAAGTAAATCGCACATTATAATTTTAATGACAATCGGAACCACTGGGGTTTTCCACGCTTGCGTTGCCCAGGCTGACGTAGGACAGCATCGGGTTGGCGATCGCTTATTAGGCAAGAGAGTGGGACCCCAGAGTTGGTCACTGCATGGTTGATGTCGTGACAGGAAGCAGGAGCTCCACTCGACTTCCAGGGTCACGATTTTGCCTCGCGGAAACAAGTCCCATTTGCGATTCCAGCAAAGCAGGCTTCGTTTTGGGGTTGTCGCACGGGTTTAAAGTTATGATCGGTAATTAACGAGGTGCCCTGACCAAGTACGGACTTGTGACTTGCTTTGAACCCGCGGTCGCCTGAAAGTACGCTCAAAATAGAATGGTAAAAATAACTGTGATGCAATTTGGTACGATTGCAATGTGTTTTGCAACTTTATAAAAAAGGAAAAGACACCCGTATGAATTTAAAAATAAAGTCTACTTTCCCTTGTAAGACTGTGATGACCTGACCGTAGTGTTTTTATAAATTTTAAAAATAACATTAGAGTTGAATATTTTATTGAATTACGACACAAACAGCGCGGAGCAATAAATTCCTTTGCCCTAATGAAGTTACCCAGTATTCGTTTCGACATGACCCTTACTGGGTAACAATCGTTCCACCATGGAACCTAAATTACTTCCGGGCTTTGTGATGTCACTGGCATTTAATGTACGCATTATCGTTAGGTGAAGAAGGGTCATAACGCATTAACTTCTTCCTTGTACATTTCGTGTGCGAACGACAATTTGTGAACTTAGCAAAGTAACCCGCTAATGATTCTCCTGTGTAACAGGAAATTGCCAATAAGGTCATAAAAATTACGACATTTAATTTTTGAATTTCACGTTACAAGTTCTGTAAAAGGGGTCGTGGTGATGCTTGGGGGTAATTGGATAATAAGTTTGTGTATCAGGTCACCAACTTTATTTTTATCAGGTAGTAAACGATCAAAGGACAACCGCTTTTATACAAATATCATCATGTTTTCTTTGAGCTACAAGCGAAAAAAGATTTGTTGACAAAATAAATTATGTGCTTGTTGTTTACGAGCGACGCTTAGTGGTATTATTTGGCAATTTAACGTCCGCAAGATGTCAGCAAGGAAAAACTCTCAGCACAACGTTACTTGTGACCCACGTTATGACTAACTTGAAACAATTATTTCGGCTGGCGCGGCAGAAGATGACTTGGTATTATGTGTTGATGCTACAGCATGACCCAGGTAATTGCAATTTAGCCTTTGCAAAGTTTGGTAGTGACCTATGTCTCATCTGAACTAACCAAGTTCACAAGGTTAATGGGGTAAGTCCCCTATTGATTTTGTGTATTATTGGGGAAAGCTCTTCGCTGTAAAGTCGTAATTGATTGTTGTTGGTTGGTAGTTTACCGGTTTGTAAAATGTAGCCCGGTAACCAATATGCTGACAGTGAATTTCGCTATACATAATATCGCTGAGTGTCTCTGGAAAACTCCACGAAAGGTTTAAAACTTGTATGTTTTGATCTTGTGTGATAAATCAACTGTTTTAGATTTGTTTTAGACTATATTGCAATTTGCCAGTATGATTTTTTTAATTATAAAATTTTTGCAGGCCAGCAAAGCAGTATGTTCCATTCAAGTGGAAAACGTTGTGTTCCCAACAGAAACAAGCATAAAAATGAGCCAGGTATGCACAGCGTTTTGACATGCAGTTTTGTAGGCTTGTTCACATGCACAAATTTACCTAGGTCAATGACATATACCCTGTTTTTGTGCATAAAAAGGAAGTCAGGTAAATCTTAACTAATTTATCAAATTAAAAACAGTGGGTAGATTTCTAGAGACTCGGTTAAGGGTATATTAAATGCAACAGGTTGATAAAATGAATGGTTTTTACATGATATGACAGAGCAAAGTTGTTCTTCATTCTCACAGCTAGTTCTCTTTTGGTGTTAAATGTTTGCCGAAGCCTCAACCACTCACTAAATGTTGGTGACAACATTTTTTTCCTGGTATTTGCTCGCACTATAATAACACTGTAAAAAAGCCAGAGGTTATTTTTGCCCATGTGAACAGAATGTGTTTAGACAATAACATGGTAAATTACTTTTTTTGCTCACATGAACATTGCTGTATACCGCTGAAAGGGTTCACAGCAAACATTTGTTATGTTGTTTTTGTTTTGATGGTTTTTGGGGGGGCCAGCAGAACTTGCAGCTTCAACCTTGTCTTAGCGGTTGGCAACCATGTCTGTGGCTGGTTGCCATCCTCTGACTGGTTCTCATCCTCCGGGAGAAATAAACAGCATATATTAGACACTGGGCATTTAATTCTGTTACTGATTAGTTGTATGCCTAAAACCACATTGGCCATACCTTTGTCAATGAGAACAACAAAAATGCATATCTGACTACATTACTTCATTCTTGAAACAATGGTTCTACAGCAGCATATTGCCTAATTTTGATTACACAATACAGGTTATTCAGTCAAACCACATCAACAAATACAATGTACTTGATGGAGGACAGTTGCTAAAATGGGTTGACACATGTGCTTGTTTGTCAGGTACTTCAATAGGAAAGTTTTTTTTACTTTGTTCTGTGTACAAACAAATGTGTACTTAGTTGTATACTGTATATGTGCGTTTTTTAGTGATTGTATTTGTTAAAACATGTCAAAAAAGACCAACTATATGCACTTAAACAGCCATGCTGCAAAACATAAACTGATGCTGTGAGTTTTTGCATCATCTATGTGTTTTGTACACTCAGTTTTCATTTTAAAGGAGTGAAATAGCACAGAACATGTGATGCAAAAATATTTGTATCCTTCTCTTCCCCACAGCTGAAAGGTTGGCTGGGCACCCATGTGTTACAGTGTCAGTGGATGATCTCTACTTTGAAAGTGAAGTTGAGCTGGGTCAAATTATCAACTTGCATGCCCAAGTGAACAGGGCTTTTACCACAAGCATGGAGGTGCAGTACTATAGCTTCAATTGTTGGTCACTAAAATGTTTTTGAACATGTTTTGACTTGGATCTTAATTTGTTGATGATTCAGTTTTTATTTATTTAGGTTGGTATCAGAGTTTCATGTGAAAGTTTGAAGGAGAAAAAACACAAAACAATATGTGAGGCCTTCCTGACTTTTGTTGCTTTAGATGACAACAACAGGAAGGTAAATGCTATTGTACCATGTACATGCAAATGATTGAACACGGAACACCTGTTAGTGGATCATGCAAATTCTACACCATGTTTGTCGCATATGCTCTAGCAGTGTTTGTTTTTTTTGTCATCTGTGGCCTAAACAAAACCTGATTGTGTTATGTTCATGATCTGTCGTCGAGTTATCTCCCTCACTGCAGTTCAGTTGTATCATTTTTGACTAATTTTTTTCAATTAAGTTGCTGACTTTAATCTGGGTCAACTCATCAGGTTTCACTGGGTTGAAGCAATGTCGCTTCAGTTTCTTTGTTATGAAAACACAATGAGCCAAGAAAGGATTAAAACCCAACACGTTGAGAGCACTACACAGTCACCTGAACCTGCTATCTTGGTTGCATGCACTTTACGTAATGGAATTGGATATTTTACAATCTTAAGCAAATAGGCAGATTAAAGAAAAAATTAAACAATGGCTAGTTTTTTTTCTTTTGGTCTCTTTTTTCTCAGTTATTTTATCATTTTTCAGGTGGCACTTCCCAGATTCAGTTGCCAGACAGCAGAAGAGCGAGAATGTTTTTCATTAGCTAGTGAAAGACGAAAGGTATGCCATCAATTATTATGCACCATTCTTCCGGTTTTGCTGTTGTCATAATGTAATCACTGAAAATGCCCTTGTCATGCTGTCCCTAATTTGTTACTTTTTACAATTGACACATATATGTTGTATTATGCAATAAAATACTCCTTAAACTATATTTATGTACTTAATAATTTAATGCTTCAAAGTAACCATTCCAAAACTGTGCATATAACTGTTTGTGTGAATTGCTTTAAACAGCTTAGAATACAGCATGCCAAAACAATGAAAACACTTCTCCATGAATACAAGTTAAGTCCCATGCATTCACCTGAAAGACCTCAGCAAAAGAACAAAGATGTTGTGTTTCCCTCGAATGTCGTTCACGGTGCTGATACCAAGTAAGTCAAAATTATATGACATTGTACAGGTTAAATTTTTTTCGGACACTGGTTATGAGGTTGGTTACAGATAATTTATCACACAGCTTGTATATACACTATACAGACATGTAATTACATGCCGAAACTTCTGTTTTAAATTTTCTCAGGGTAGAGAGTGTGGAACTGGTTTTGCCTCCCCATGCCAATCACCATGGCAACACATTTGGTGGCCAGGTGATGTCCTGGATGGAAAATGTTGCATCAATTTCTGCTGGGTATGTGTAAACATACATCACATAAGTTCATAGGGTTGTTGGGACAATGTGAGACAAGTTTAACTTTGCATGTTTTTCTACCACCTTGTAGGCAAAAACCTGTTGTATTTTTCAGCCGCTTATGTCGTGGATTTGCAACACTTCGTTCAGTGGACATGGTTTACTTCAGAGGTCCCAGTACAGTGGGAGATCGAATCGTTCTCCGATCGGTTGTTAACAATGTCTTTCAGAACAGGTACCAGATTCGGTTACATATTTTCTAGTGTTTTGTACCGTTGCCACGCGGTACAACGACATAATATAAATCTGTTGTTATAAACTGAGATGAGTCCATGTTGCTTTGACTCATGCTTTCGACTTTTGTACCATTAGCGCTTGTTACATGTATGGCTCTGTACACGTAAAGCGAGTTTTTGAACGTGTTTCGTGCCTTTGACCGTGACCAAATCTCGCTTTGGGGTCTCTGTTTAGCACAGTCTCTATTTTAAAATCCCCGACCAAAATCGATTTGATGAAACGTATTGACTTGTTTCAAAAGTTCAAAAATCCGCCATCAAGGTCTGCTACAACATAAAAATGCATTAACGCACACAGGTCGTATATCTAATTTTCTATTAGTCACACAGTGTGGAAAGGAAAGCGGCCGAGTCCGACCAAAGACTTATGGTAGCACGAAAATAAGTGGGATTATATCCAGCGCCACCGTAACCTATTTATGTCAAACGATTTCGATGGATCGTAGGCCTGGTTGACATTTCAACGTATCATCACCAGCTTAGTGGCTATCTTCAAGTGGTCAGGTCGTTCAGTTGTGGTCATGTTACGTCCAATTATTGTTGCTTTAAATAACTACATGTTCGCAAGACATTTTTGAAACGAATATTATTCATAAAGACTGTTTGGGTTGTTAACTAAACAACTATTACACTGTACCAACGTTTTTTACTTTGTGAAGCAGACTGTGCAGCAAATTTTGTGTCAATTTCGGAAAAAAACGTTGACTTAAACTTTGACCATACGTGTAAGTCGTTTCGAACTTCTCGTATCAGCAAACTGCAAAGCAATCCCAACCTTACTCTACCCTTTCATGATTTACAGTTTAGAGGTTGGGGTCCGGGTCGAGGCTTATCGATACGAGAAGGGAAAGATTGGAGATCGACGTCATATCAACAGCGCCTTCCTCACTTACGAAGTTCGAGATGTAAGCCAAAACAGCCAACTCCTCCCGCAATTTGTCCCAGAGCCGGTCGTAAGTACACGGTTATACATTAATAATATAATCACACACTAATTGTAAGGTTGTGTCAAGAAGCGATTGTCCGTTGAGCAAATTATATGCATGGCCTGAGGGTATGTATATCGGCACATTTTCTCATGATGTG